>JADLZL010004623.1:0-32777 GCA_015844335.1 Chrysopogon serrulatus | reverse complement strand
ATTTTATTTTGGGCGGATAAAAATATGAAAAGTATGTGTGTGCTCCTTGTAATATGCTCTGTCAATGAAAAATGCTAACTTATGATTTTTCAGTAAGTTTTAGTTATAATTAAAATTGCTCCTTTAATTAATAAATGCAACTTCCATGATTTTTAATAATTAAAATATAACTCAATAATTATGAAATTTATTTTGTGTGCTAATTAGATGGTAATGAGCTTAATTATGAAGTTTGGTTAAGTTTTGATTAAGTTTTGTATTAAGCTTAATTAATCCCTTTTAATTAATGTTTAATTAGTTAATTCTTTGATTAATTAGGGTTTAATTAATCTCAATTAGTAAGTTAATTAGTGGCTTTCAACGACTGTAAAAATGGTCAATAAATTAGTAATCACCTCTAATCACCATTAGGGTTGCTTGATTTTGGGATTGAGTGATGACCCTAGGTCATTAACCCTAAATGACCTTCGGCATTTCATGATTATCATTATCACTCGTGCGTAGTAAATCGTCGATCCTAGTTATACCTCATTAGAGTAAGGTTACCGTGAAGGAAAGTTGTACTCAAGATAGGTTAACGTTTGATGCATCGTTATCGCATGTTCATTCATTTCTTGCATTGTAATCATGCATCTCAATCGTGTAGCTTCTCGAATCGAGGAGGGAGTTGAGCCATCTCCGGTTCGAAGAGGTTGGATCGATCTTGGTGATTGGGTAGCTGCCCTCACTTCGTCGAGCCCCAAGGCAAGCCCCGGATGCATTCAAACCCTGCCTTGTATTTCGAAAAGTTTTTATGATTTCATGTGATGATCTTGCATTAGGTGTAGGAATTGTGTGTTACCCTACTTGATGCATTTACCATACCTTGATATATTGTCACGGATACACTGTTTTTGATTTGAAATGCTTAGTATGCGCTTAGTCTTGCTACTAGTGTAGGGTTTTGATAAAGCTGTTTACAAAGGTGTGATCACAATGATCCACGATGGGAATTTATGAAAACGATGTTGCTTGTCGCCTACCTCTCACCTTGGCGGGTTAGGGATACGCACAAGAACATGATGATGAGTAACTTCGAGGCGTCGGTGGAGTGACTTGCACCGGGGAAGGGCTAGTGCCACGGTGTAGTGTAGTCCACTTGTGTCGATTAAGGACCGTCCGTTGTTTGGCCACAGGGATCACGAGGTTATTGGATAGTACCGTCACATGCTAATGGCGGTAAGCTCCCCTTGGACTATTCGTTACTAAAGCGGATAGTAGCGTGTACCCATCCTACGATGCGCACCGCCCGAAGTGACCGGCGGCCGTAGTGAGGTGGTGTCTTGTACACCCGTTCTAGTAGGGAGAAATCTAAGCGTTGAGTTGATGTATGTAAGATGTTGGGTCCTGCATACATCGTGTGGCTAGGGAAGCCCAATTTGGGTATATTAAGCGATTCGAATAAATCGTGTGCTCCACGATATGGGGCCGTGATCCGAGCCCCGGCATCGTAGTAATAATGGAAGTTGAGTATGGAAAGTTTTGAATTCGGTATATGTTTGACGAGTGATTGATACATTAAGGGGCTGGCTTAGTCTTTTTTAGCAAAAAGAGTCTTTTGATCTTGCTAAAGCCTCACCTTGATTCCTATTAGCCCGGCATTCACGAGTCTTCTCCCCAATTTTGGTCGGGTAAGTCTTGCGGAGTACTTTTTGTACTCGGGGTTTGTTTAACCCACATTGCGGGTGAACCGCATGGGCAAGCGTGCTACGGCCCTTCTTTGCATGACGGTTGTTGAAGAAGTTTTGAGGAGGAGTAGATTGAGTGGCCTGCAGGCGGGGCACTTTTGTTGCGTGGTTTGTACTAAAGTATATAATGATACTTCCGCTTGGTTGTAATAATAATACTACGGTTTGTATAAGTTTTACAAAATGTTTGTAAATTAAGTTATTGTAAGTCTTCCGCTACTACGGTATTTTGTATGAAAATTTGTTGTATCTTGTGATGTCTCTGTAAGTATCGATCACAGGAGTGATTGTGGTTTATCGGGGGATCCACCCGACGGAACATTCTAGGTTATATGGTGTATAAGCATGGTTGGCGAGGTCTTAGGGACAAGGTCGGTGCTTGTGGGCCATATGATTTAGAAAGGTTACGCCATAGAAAGTATCGGCCGGTACTTACAAAGATACTTACGATGTTACTTTTCAAAAACTTCAAAATGTTTTGGATCTAAATGCTAAAATGGGGTTTTAGTCCCAATTGCTTCGCTCCGTCTTAATTCTTTCTAGTAGCCCCCATAGGTGCTATTTATAAAAGTCTTAAGCGGAGTATCATGTATTTTTTCTTTTTGCCCTATATTGCTAAAAGTATGCTTATGTTAAGTTTAAAAGATTTTTGCTCGATCCGTAGGTCGATCATGCATCATATTTAATTCACATGTTTAAAAATTTAATTCCCGAAACAAAGTGGTTGGGCTAAGTAAAATCAATCCTATTCTTGCGACTTTAAGGTTCTCAATCTTATAGATTCTATCTTTGCTTTCTGGGATGGCCCGTACCAAGCGGACTCCTCGCAAGAAGACCGGTCCTAGGGGTGTGCCACGTCACCGGATGGCACCACGTCGCCCAACGATCTTTGAAGCCGGCCCAAGCGAGCCGAATCTTGAGAAGAAGAAAACCAAGAAGCAAAAGATAGGCGAGTTGTTGCTTTGAGCTAGCTATCGCCACCAAGGATCGTAGCATAGCAATTGCCGAAAAAGATGAAAGTGAAGTCCGAGCTAGAGGGTCGGTGCGGGCGGGAAGCGGTCGGATCTTCAAGTCATCACCAAGCTCCGACAAACCATCGCTTCGTCTTGGCATGGAACTTTGGACCCACGCGATGCATCGGAAGAATGATGGATATGACTACATTGAGGAGCTGCGGATCCGGTGGCGAACCTCGAAGCATATACAATTGACTGCTTTGCATGAGGAGATCCATCACCGATATAATCTCCATGATCCTTTATACCAGCCAAGCGGTCGCCGCGGATGACTTAGGTGCCGTGGAGTCACCGGAGGCGTACTCGGCACCGGCCCAGGAGTCCGAGGTAGGCTGAGTCCGTGGCGGGGCAATGAGTCGACCCGGATGAGGGATCGACATCCGAGCTCCACGAGAAAGAGAGATGTAATATATGTTAAATAGTCAACACAGGGGTGTCAGGCATATGGGCGGACTTGTAAAATAAATAAGTGAACCTTTGTATGGTGGCTTGTCTTTGTTGCTTTCAATTTTAATAAATCACGCTTGTGAGTAAATCCGATCTTGTTTATAACGGATGTGCGGTTCTTCACAAGAGAGGGGTGAGATCCCTCGGGCACCACAAGCACCACCGTCTTTGGTGAAGGCGTGGCGGCTTTAGTCCACGCCACCATCGCGAGAATGCCCGTATGCTACGGGGAGATAAGTCGGCCAGAATCATAATGCACCACGTGAAAATCAGGGTCGTCGTAATCACGACGAAATCACATATCTTGGACTTCACCGATACTCGTCCGCCCGTGTTCACCGTTTGAGGAGCCCCTAGAAGCTAATGATTGGCTTCGCATTATAGATCTGAAGTTTGATCTCTTTGGAAGGTTGTCCGGACTTGATGAAACCCAAGTTTGCCGCCCAGTTTGAGAGGCCCCGCATCTGCATGGTGGGCGAATTTCCTTGCACGGGCGGCCCGACCCGGCCAATCACACGGACCGTGTTCAAAGATGCATTCCGTCGGCATTTTATACGATGGAGTAATGAAAGCTAAGTTAGAAGAGTTTTTAGCCCTGAAACAAGGGGGACAATCGGTGGTGCGATGCGTGAACTCCTTTAGCCACCTCTCACGGTATGCACGAGAACATGTGGATCTTGATATAAAGAAGAAGAAGTGCTTCCTCGGGGGGTTTAAAGGGAGATATCAAAACCCACCTTACCTCAAACCCCAATGCCACTTTCTACGAGGCGTGGATATAGCCATTGCCTATGAGAAATCCCTGTCGAGCAAAAAAGAGTGAGGAGCGGCGTGCTTTCTCTCGACAATCTGGCGGAATCGAAAACGCCCGAGAAAGTTATCTATCATCCCACCCAGCACTATAAGCCCACCATTTCGCTATCCACAACGATCGCAAAATCCTCAACCCTATCGCTACCCACCAGCAGCGGCAACAAGCTCCGAGGCAACGGGTGTACCCTCGCCTGCTGCTGCCGCAACCTATCCCAGCGGCCGAACACCCGGGGTGTTGAAACCCAACTCCACCGGCTCCACAAAATACTTCTACCGGTTTCGGCCCGTGTTTCAATTGTGATCAAGTCGGGCATCTGTATCAGCTGTCCCTACCCCAAAAGGAATGCTTCCCAATTTCAGCAAAAAAGTGCAGCGGTCAACAGCCCCGAGTCAAGGCGGGGGTGTTCCACGGCGTGTCCCGAAGGTTAATGCCGGGAAGAAGGCTGGGCGCGTCTATCAAGTCGGTCGGGGAACGTTCTTGAAGGAGAACCCGTGTTGATGGGTATGTTCCACATTGCCGTCACCCCGCACTTACATTATTTGATTACGGTGCATCTCATACATTTATCAACCGCACCTTTGTTACCAAGCATGAAATTCCCATAAAAGAAATTAAAGATGAGTTTATGGTGCAATCACCGGAGGCGTATGTGTACGGGGAAGTAGTCTCTCAGATTCCTATATCTCTTGGTGGGTATTTATATCCCACGGATCGATAGTATTGAAGGATCAAAATATAGATGTGATCCTCGGAATGAACTGAGTTACGCCCGGTATGGCGGCTGTGATAGATACCACGAATAGAAATGTTAAAACTGTTGCTACCCGATAACCAATCCCCACTCCTTATCAATTTCCGATTCCCAAGAAGCGGTTACCACCGCTAATGCAACCTCGAGTTCCATCACTTCAAGATATACCGGTGATGCGTGAGTTTCGGATGTGTTCCCCGATGATTTGCACGGGCTACCACCGGAAAAGAGATGTGGAATTTGTGATTGAGTTGAAGCCGGGTCTTGCACCGGTATCCCGAAGAGCTTATAGGATGCCCCCAAAAGAGTTAGCTGAATTGAAAACTCAATTGAAAGAAGCTGTTGGATAAAGGTTTTATCCGACCTAGTTCATCGCCGTGGGGTTGTCCTGCAATCTTTGTGAAAAAGAAAGATCAAACTCGAGAATGTGTGTGGACTATCGTCCATTAAACGAGGTGACCATCAAAAATAAATATCCTCTTCCTCGTATCGATCTTCTCTTTGATCAACTTGCGGGAGCCAAGGTGTTCTCAAGATTGATCTTAGATCGGCTACCACCAAATACGTTATCTGGCCGGAAGATATTCGAAAACCGCCTTTACCACCGGATCGGCCTATCACGAATATCTAGTCATGTCATTTGGGCTTACTAATGCTCCGGCCCATTTCATGTATCGATGAACTTCGGTGTTTATGCCCGAGCTCGATCGTTTTGTCGTAGTGTTCATCGGCGACATTCTTATATATTCAAAAATAAAGAAGAGCATGCGGAGCATCTCCGTATTGTTCTGTCTCGTCTCAGAGAGCATCGACTTTATGCTAAATTTAGTAAGTGTGAGTTTTGGCTTAGTGAAGTCAAATTCCTTGGTCATGTCTTATCGGCCGAGGGTGTTGCGATTGATCCCAGCAAAATCCAAGATATTCTTAATTGGAAACCACCCACCACCATTCATCAAGTTCGTAGTTTCCTTGGAATGGCGGGGATATTACCGTCGTTTCGTTCTGATTTCTCCAAATTAGCCAAACCAATCACGAACTCCTCAAGAATCAAACCAAATTCCGATGGTCATCTGAATGTGAGCAAGCTTTCCATAAGTTAAAAGATCTTCTAACCCTTTGCCCCAATCCTTGCTCGGCCGGATATTGAAAAGCCATTCGATGTGTATTGTGATGCGTCGGCATCGGCATCGGATGTGTGTTAATGCAAGAGGGCAAAGTTATTGCTTATGCTTGAGGCAGTTGAAACGACATGAAGAGCATTATCCAACTCATGATCTCGAGTTAGCCGCGGTTGTGCATGCTCTCGAAAATATGGAGACACTACTTGTTGGGCAATAAATGCAATATCTATAGTGATCACAAAAGTCTGAAATATATCTTCACTCGATGCGAACTGAATATGAGGCAAAGGAGATGGCTTGAATTAATCAAAGATTATGATCTTGAAGTCCATTATCATCTGGCAAAGCCAATGTGGTTCGCGGATGCTCTCGGTCGAAAAGTCGGTGCAAGCTGTCTTCTTTGTCACTCCGATAAATCTGAGCCTATGTCAAGAGTTAGAGATTAAATATTGATATAATTTCTCGGGGTACTCGAATGATATCACCGTACACTCATCTATTCAAGAAAAGATTATTGCCGCTCAACGAGAAAGCAAAGGCCTCAAGCACATTAGAGAGAAAAAGTCAGGATCGAGGCGAGCATCTTGCTTTCGCCTTGATGACAACAATGTATTATGGTTTAAAAATCGTCTAGTTGTTCCGAAGGTCCCCGAGCTCAAACAGTTGATTCTTGGCGAAGCTCACTTAACCAGATTCTCGATTCACCCAGGTAGCAATAAGATGTATCATGACTGAGGCGAGAGATTACAGTGGACTAAAATGAAAATCGAGATAGCTTGATATGTTGCCTGATGTGATACACACTTAAAAAGTCAAAGCTTTGTGCATTTAAAAAGCCATTTGGAGAACTTCAACCCTTACCCATTCCAGCTTGGAAGTGGGAGGATATTAGTATGGATTTCATCGTTGGCCTGCCTAGAACCGCCAAGGGTTATAATTCAATCACGGGTTATTGTTGATCGGTTGACCAAGTCGCTCACTTTATTCGATAAAGAAGAAATATAGAGCACCTCAATATGCTCAATTATATATAGACCGAGTAATGTGTGCTTGCGGGATTCCAAAAAGTATAGTCACCGACCGAGGTACTCAATTTATGGCTCAATTTTGGCGGAGGTTTTCATGAGACTATGGGTACTACTACATTTGCCAAAGATTTGCTTATCATCCATAAAACGATGGTCGGACTAAAAGGTTGAATCAGATTCTTGAAGACATGTTAAGGTCTTGTGTGTTGACATATTCCTCGGTTGGGAACAATGTCTACCATTAGCGAGTTTGCTTACAACAACATTATCAAGAGAGTCTCAAAATGGCACCATTTGAAGCTTTGTATGGCCGTCGATGTCGTACTCCACTCAAGCTGGTCTGAACCCGGTGAAAGATGGTTCTTCGGTGTTGACCTAGTTAAAGAATCTGAAGCCAAAGTAAAAACAGATTCAAGAAAACTTAAAAAATAGCTCGAGTCGACGACAAAAAGTTATCTTTGATAAGCGGCGAAGACCATTAGTGTTTGAAATTGGAGACTATGTATATCTGAAAGTGTCACCAAGTAAAGGTGTCGACCGTTTTTGGGGTAAAAGGTAAACTGGCACCCGATATATTGGTCCATTTCAGATTCTTGAAAGATGTGGAAAAGTAGCATATCGCCTAAATCTACGAGCAATTGTCATTGGTGCACAATGTATTTCATGTGTCCCAAGCGAAGAAATGTTTGCGAGTACCGGACAAAGTCACTGACATCGAAGGTCTCCGCATTGAACTGATCTGAAATGTGCGAGTATCCGGTCAAAATTCTTGATCGAAAAGATCGAGTCACCCTTGAGCACATAAGAAGATTTTATAAAGTTCAATGGGATCAGCATTCTGAGGATGAAGCAACTTGGGAATCGGAGGAATTCTTGAATGAACACTTTTCCGAGTTTCTTCCTTCTTTCTCCTAAGTCATGGTTGGTTTCTAACAATCGTGACTTTCCAAAAATATGAGACTTGTAATATGAACCTTCTACCTCCCTTATGAAACAATGTAAGATGTGTTTGCTTGACACATTTCCTTTTCCATTACTTAGCCCTAAGCTTTGAATCTCGGGACGAGATTCCTTTTAAAGGAATATAATGTAACACCCCCGGTGTTACGTTAAGCGAAACTTTGCCATGTCATCATCATCATTGCATGAGCATTCATGATTAGAAAACCCTAATTCAAACAATTAAAATAAGTTTACGATTCTAGGGTGTTGTTTGAGCTCCTTTGTATTACATGTGCTTATGTTATAATTTGAATCCTGCTCACATGTTTGATTTCTTAAATAAAACCAATCAATTAAAATCAACCGTGATGTTTGCAAGTGCTTGGCTAACCCTGACTTTCACCTTAAACAAGTTTTCTAAATCAAATGAGGTGCAAGAGAGAACCAAGTTTGAAATTGGCATTCAAATCCCAAACCCTAGCATGAAGGCTAAGTGTTGGATTTTGAATATCACTTTCAAATTTGGTGAGCTAACCATAATTAATTTTGTAAATAAAAGTTGCTAACCAATGGCATTATTTCAAAGTATGAACTTTGTACTTTGAAAGTGTACTATTGGTTGGGTTTGAAAAAGTGCCACATCATCATAATTTATTTGCCCAAAGTTTCAATTTGAAAAACTTTCAAAAAGGAGATTTTTCAATGTGTTTTTGCCCCCTTTACAATTTCACCCCAAAATGTTCAAAATTTGGGAAAACTTCCAAAATACAGTTTGTGCATCTTTTTGAGCTCTACAACTTTGGTATACAGAGTTTTTCAAGTTTTTGAATAAAATTTGGAGTAATTTCAAAAGTAATTTGAATTTCAAATTGTCCCCTTTTGAGTTTTAAACTACAATTCAAAAATTATTGGGTTTCATGAAAAACTTCCTAAATGAAAGTTGTAGATATTGAGAAATGGAACAACTTTTATTTTTGGAGATTTTATCTTTTATTCAAAATTTGAAAGTTTTTAAAATCCCTAAAGTTAGGGTTTTGCTTTAAATTCAAATTTGAACTTCAAATTCAAAAACTATTTGGAATCTGACCAAGCTTCCTTAATAAAGTTTGTAGAGCACAAAATTATGAACAATCGGTATTTTGGGATATTTTGGTGTACAGTATAATTTTTGGGATTAATTTTGAAAATGGAAAAATAGGTGGCGCTTTTTACGGTAGTTCTACGAGGGGGGGTGCATGCCAGGTTGCTCGGCGCCCATGCCGGACGGCGGCCGGCGGCCGCCGTGGCCGTTCTCGGCCGTTCCCGGGTTTCACGGCTAGCCGACCAGCTCATCGGCGTCGCGAGGCTCTGTCCACCTGTCCAACCTTCTTCCTTGCCATATATATACCCCCCAAGCCGCCGACGTCGACGCCTTTTCTTCTTCCTGCCACCATTGCCGTTCACCGCCGTCGCTCTGCAATTCTCGATCCACACCGCATCACCGTTCGATTGCACTTGCACACAGCTCCGCAACCTTGCTGCGCACCCACCAAACCCAGTCGGGGTCCTTGACACCGTCTGAATCGTCCGTCCGAGCACCGTCTTCATCATCTCCGACCAAACGCCGCCGCCGTGGTGAGACACCGCCGTTCGCCCTCCTCCAGTCTCACTCTAGGTTGTTTTCGCGTCGAGTCGAGTTCGCCTGAGTGTGCGGTCATGTTGAGTGTACCTGGCGCCGTCGGGCTTCGGAGGAGCTTTGTCACCGGCGGCCGTGCTCCGGCGAGCCGCCGAGGGGTCGTCGTCTGGGTGTTCTAGAGGTTGGCGTAGGCCGTTCAATAGCTCGTTGGACGCGGCTTGAGTAGAGGAAGTCGTCGGTGTAGCCGGTTTCGCCGGAGAGGCCGTCGTGGGCAAACGCCGCCGTCGGGTCATTGCGCCCGGCTTGCTTGTCTTGTAGAAAAAGAGGGAGGAGGAAGAAGGAGGAGGGGGAGGCCGACACGCGGGGCCCGCGTGTCGGGCGAGCGAGAGGGGAGAGCCCCCTTGCGTCGGAGCGTCGGCCGTGCGGGCCGTTTGGGCCGCCTGATAGGCCCATGCGAGGAGAAAAAGTGTTTTCCTTTTTTTTTTTTTTTAATTTTCTAAATATGGTTTTCATCTTTTTTGTTATAATTTTATTTGGGCAGATAAAAATATGAGAAAAGTATGTGTGTGCTCCTTGTAATATGCTCTGTCAATGAAAAATGCTAACTTATGATTTTCAGTAAGTTTTAGTTATAATTAAAATTGCTCCTTTAGTTAATAAATGCAACTTCCATGATTTTTAATAATTAAAATATAACTCCAATAATTATGAAATTTATTTTATGTGCTAATTAGATGGTAATGAGCTTAATTATGAAGTTTGGTTAAGTTTTGATTAAGTTTTGTATTAAGCTTAATTAATCCCTTTTTAATTAATGTTTAATTAGTTAATTCTTTGATTAATTAGGGTTTAATTAATCTCCAATTAGTAAGTTAATTAGTGGCTTTCAACGACTGTAAAAATGGTCAATAAATTAGTAATCACCTCTAATCACCATTAGGGTTGCTTGATTTTGGGATTGAGTGATGACCCTAGGTCATTAACCCTAAATGACCTTCGGCATTTCATGATTGCTTATCACTCGTCTGCGTAAGTAAATCGATCCTAGTTATACCTCATTAGAGTAAGGTTACCGTGAAGGAAAGTTGTACTCAAGATAGGTTAACGTTTGATGCATCGTTATCGCATGTTCATTCATTTACTTGCATTGTAATCATGCATCTCAATCGTGTAGCTATCGAATCGAGGAGGGAGTTGAGCCATCTCCGGTTCGAAAGAGGTTGGATCTGATCCTGGTGATTGGGTAGCTGCACCTCACTTCGTCGAGCCCCAAGGCAAGCCCCGGATGCATTCAAACCCTGCCTTGTATTTGAAAAGTTTTTATGATTTCATGTGATGATCTTGCATTAGGTGTAGGAATTGTGTGTTACCCTACTTGATGCATTTACCATACCTTGATATATTGTCCTGGATACTGTTTTGATTTCGAAATGCTTAGTATGCGCTTAGTCTTGCTACTAGTGTAGGGTTTTGATAAACTGTTTACAAAGGTGTGATCACAATGATCCCCGATGGGAATTTATGAAAACTTGATGTTGCTTGTCGCCTACCTCTCACCTTGGCCGGGTTAGGGAGTGCGCACAAGAACATGATGATGAGTAACTTCGAGGCGTCGGTGGAGTGACTTGCACCGGGAAGGGCTAGTGCCACGGTGTAGTGTCGTCCACTTGTGTCGGTTAAGGACCGTCCGTTGTTTGGCCACAGGATCACGAGGTTATTGGATAGTACCGGTCACATGCTAATGGCGGTAAGCTCCGCTTGGACTATTCGTTACTAAAGCGGATAGTAGCGTGTACCCATCCTACGATGCGCACCGCCCGAAGACCGGCGGCCGTAGTGAGGTGGTGTCTTGTACACCCCGTTCTAGTAGGGAGAAATCTAAGCGTTGAGTTGATGTATGTAAGATGTTGGGTCCTGCATACATCGTGTGGCTAGAAGCCCAATTTGGGTATATTAAGCGATTCGAATCGTCGTGTGCTCCACGATATGGGAGCCGTGATCCGAGCCCCGGCATCGTAGTAATAATGGAAGTTGAGTATGGAAAGTTTTGAATTCGGTATATGTTTGACGAGTGATTGATACATTAAGGGCTGGCTTAGTCTTTTTAGCAAAAAGAGTCTTTTGATCTTGCTAAAGCCTCACCTTGATTCCTATTAGCCAAAGATTCACGAGTCTTCTCCCCAATTTTGGTCGGGTAAGTCTTGCGGAGTACTTTTGTACTCGGGGTTTGTTTAACCCCTGTTGCGGGGTGAACCGCATGGGCAAGCGTGCTACGGCCCTTCTTTGCATGACGGTTGTTGAAGAAGTTTCGAGGAGGAGTAGATTGAGTGGCCTGCAGGCGGGGCACTTTTTTGTTGCGTGGTTTGTACTAAAGTATATAATGATACTTCCATTTGGGTTGTAATAATAATACTACGGTTTGTATAAGTTTTATAAAATGTTTGTAAATTAAGTTATTGTAAGTCTTCCGCTACTACTCGTATTTTTTGTATGAAAATTTGTTGTAATCTTGTGATGTCTCTCGTAAGTATCGATCACGGGTGATTGTGGTTTTATCGGGGGGATCCACCCGACGGAACATTCTAGGTTATATGGTGTATAAGCATGGTTGGTGAGGTCTTAGGGACAAGGTCGGTGCTTGTGGGCCATATGATTTAGAAGGTTACGCCCCACGAGAAGGGTATCGAGCGGTACTTACAAAGATACTTACAATATTACTTTTCAAAAACTTCAAAATGTTTTGGATCTAAATGCTAAAATGGGGTTTTTAGTCCCAATTGCTTCGCTCCGTCTTAATTCTTTCTAGTAGCCCCCATAGGTGCTATTTATAAAAGTCTTAAGCGGAGTATCATGTATTTTTCTCTTTTGCCCTATATTGCTAAAAGTATGCTTATGTTAAGTTTAAAAGATTTTACTCGATCCGTAGGTCCGATCATGCATCATATTTAATTCACATGTTTAAAAATTTAATTCCCGAAACAAAGTGGTTGGGCTAAGTAAAATCAATCCTATTCTTCTTGACTTTAAGGTTCTCAATCTTATAGATTCTATCTTTGCTTTCTCTGAGGATGGCCCGTACCAAGCGGACTCCTCGCAAGAAGACCGGTCCTAGGGGTGTGCCACGTCACCGGATGGCACCACGTCGCAACGATCTTTGAAGCCGGCCCAAGCGAGCCGAATCTTGAGAAGAAGAAAACCAAGAAGCAAAAGATAGGCGAGTTGTCTGGCTGAGCTAGCTATCGCCACCAAGGAGCGTAGCATAGCAATTGCCGAAAAACATGAAGTGAAGTCCGAGCTAGAGGGTCACCGAGGCGGGAAGCGATCGGATCTTCAAGTCATCACCAAGCTCCGGCAAACCATCGCTCGTCTTGGCATGAGCTAGGGCGGCGCGATGCATCGGAAGGAATGATGGATATGACTACATTGAGGAGCTGCAGATCCGGTGGCGAACCTCGAAGCATATACACTGCTTTACATGATGAGGAGATCCATCACCGGTATAATCTCCATGATCCTTTATACCAGCCCCGCGGTCGTCGCCGCAGATGACTTAGGTGCCGTGGAGTCACCGAGGCGTACTCGGCCCCGGCCAGAGGAGTCCGAGGTAGCCGAGAGTCCGTGGCGGACAATGAGTCGACCCGGATGAGGGATCGACATCGAGAGCTCCACGAGAAAGAGAGAGAGATGTAATATATGTTAAATAGTCAACTTTGGGGTGTCCGGCATATGGGCGGACTTGTAAAATAAATAAGTGAACCTTTGTATGACCGGGCTTGTCTTTGTTGCTTTCAATTTTAATAAATCACCTTGTGAGTAAATCCGATCTTGTTTATAACAGATGTCCGGTTCTTCACAAGAGAGGGGTGAGATCCCTCGGGCACCACAAGCACCACCGTCTTTGGTGAAGGCGTGGCGGCTTTAGTCCACGCCACCATCGAGAATGCCCGTATGCTACGGGAGATAAGTCAGCCAGAGAATCATAATGCACCACGTGAAAATCATGGTCGTCGTAATCACGACGAAATCACATATCTTGGACTTCACCGATACTCGTCCGCCCGGTGTTCACCGGGCTGAGGAGCCCCTAGAAGCTAATGATTGGCTTCGCATTATAGATCTGAAGTTTGATCTCTTTGGAAGGCTGTCCAGACTTGTTGAAACCCAAGTTTGCCGCCCAGCAGTTGAGAGGCCCTGCATCTGCATGGTGGGCGAATTTCCTTGCAGCGACCGGTAGACCCGGCCAATCACACGGACCGTGTTCAAAGATGCATTCCGTCGGCATTTTATACCGATGGAGTAATGCAAGCTAAGTTAGAAGAGTTTTTAGCCACGAAACAAGGGGGACAATCGGTGGTGCGATGCGTGAACTCCTTTAGCCACCTCTCACGGTATGCACGAGAACATGTGGATCTTGATATAAAGAAGAAGAAGTGCTTCCTCGGGGGTTTAAAGGGAGATATCAAAACCCACCTTACCTCAAACCCCAATGCCACTTTCTACGAGGCGTGGATATAGCCATTGCCTATGAGAAATCCTGTCGGAACAAAAGAGTGAGGAGCGACGTGCTTTCTCTCGACAATCTGGCGGAATCCAGAAACGCCCGAAAGTTATCTATCATCCCACCCAGCACTATCGCCCACCATTTCGCTATCCACAACGATCGCAAAAATCCTCAACCCCATCGCTACCCACCACAGCGGCAACAAGCTCCGAGGCAACAGGTGTACCCTCGCCTGGCTGCCAACCTATCCCAGCGGCCGAACACCCGGGGTGTTCGAAACCCAACTCCACCGGCTCCACAAAATACTTCTACCGGTTTCGGCCCGTGTTTCAATTGTGATCAAGTCGGGCATACGTATCGAAACTGTCCCTACCCCAAAAGGAATGCTTCCCAATTTCAGCAAAGTGGTCCGCGGTCAACAGCCCCGAGTCAAGGCGGGGGTGTTCCACGGCGTGTCCCGAAGGTTAATGCCGGGAAGAAGGCTGGCGCGTCTATCAAGTCCGGTCGGGGAACGTTCTTGAAGGAGAACCCGTGTTGATGGGTATGTTCCCTGTTGCCGTCACCCCGCACTTACATTATTTGATTACGGTGCATCTCATACATTTATCAACCGCACCTTTGTTACCAAGCATGAAATTCCCATAAAAGAAATTAAAGATGAGTTTATGGTGCAATCACCGGGGAGGCGTATGTGTACACGGGAAGTAGTCTCTCAGATTCCTATATCTCTTGGTGGGTATTTATATCCCACGGATCGATAGTATTGAAGGATCAAAATATAGATGTGATCCTCGGAATGAACTGAGTTACGCCCGGTATGGCGGCTGTGATAGATACCACGAATAGAAATGTTAAAATGTTGCTACCCGATAACCAATCCCCACTCCTTATCCAATTTCCGATTCCCAAGAAAGCGGTTACCACCGCTAATGCAACCTCGGTTCCATCACTTCAAGATATACCGGTAGTCGTGAGTTTCGGATGTGTTCCCCGATGATTTGCACAGGCTACCACCGGAAAGAGATGTGGAATTTGTGATTGAGTTGAAGCCGGGTCTTGCACCGGTATCCCGAAGAGCTTATAGGATGCCCCCAAAAGAGTTAGCTGAATTGAAAACTCAATTGAAAGAACTGTTGGATAAAGGTTTTATCCGACCTAGTTCATCACCGTGGGGTTGTCCTGCAATTTTTGTGAAAAAGAAAGATCAAACTCTGAGAATGTGTGTGGACTATCGTCCATTAAACGAGGTGACCATCAAAAATAAATATCCTCTTCCTCGTATCGATCTTCTCTTTGATCAACTTGCGGGAGCCAAGGTGTTCTCTAAGATTGATCTTAGATCGGCTACCACCAAATACGTATACGGCCGGAAGATATTCCGAAAACCGCCTTTACCACCGGATCGGCCTATACGAATATCTAGTCATGTCATTTGGGCTTACTAATGCTCCGGCCCATTTCATGTATCGATGAACTCGGTGTTTATGCCCGAGCTCGATCGTTTTGTCGTAGTGTTCATCGGCGACATTCTTATATATTCAAAAATAAAGAAGAGCATGCGGAGCATCTCCGTATTGTTCTGTCTCGTCTCCGAGAGCATCGACTTTACGCTAAATTTAGTAAGTGTGAGTTTTGGCTTAGTGAAGTCAAATTCCTTGGTCATGTCTTATCGGCCGAGGGTGTTGCGATTGATCCCAAAAATCCAAGATATTCTTAATTGGAAACCACCCACCACCGTTCATCAAGTTCGTAGTTTTTCCTTGGAATGGCGGGATATTACCGTCGTTTAGTTCTGATTTCTCCAAATTAGCCAAACCAATCACGTAACTCCTCAAGAATCAAACCAAATTCCGATGGTCATCGAATGTGAGCAAGCTTTCCATAAGTTAAAAGATCTTCTAACCACTTTGCCCCAATCCTTGCTCGGCCGGATATTGAAAAGCCATTCGATGTGTATTGTGATGCGTCGGCATCGGCATCGGATGTGTGTTAATGCAAGAGGGCAAAGTTATTGCTTATGCTTCGAGGCAGTTGAAGCGACATGAAGAGCATTATCCAACTCATGATCTCGAGTTAGCCGCGGTTGTGCATGCTCTGAAAATATGGAGACACTACTTGTTGGGCAATAAATGCAATATCTATAGTGATCACAAAAGTCTGAAATATATCTTCACTCAGTCTGAACTGAATATGAGGCAAAGGAGATGGCTTGAATTAATCAAAGATTATGATCTTGAAGTCCATTATCATCCTGGCAAAGCCAATGTGGTTGCGGATGCTCTCGGTCGAAAAAAGTCGATGCAAGCTGTCTTCCTTTGTCACTCCATAAAAATCTGAGCCTATGTCAAGAGTTAGAGATTAAATATTGATATAATTTCTCAGGGTACTCTGAATGATATCACCGTACACTCATCTATTCAAGAAAAGATTATTGCCGCTCAACGAGAAAGCAAAGGCCTCAAGCACATTAGAGAGAAAGTCAGATCAGGGCGAGCATCTTGCTTTCGCCTTGATGACAACAATGTATTATGGTTTAAAAATCGTCTAGTTGTTCCGAAGGTCCCTGAGCTCCGACAGTTGATTCTTGACGAAGCTCACTTAACCAGATTCTCGATTCACCCAGGTAGCAATAAGATATATCATGACTGAGGCGAGAGATTCAGTGGACTAAAATAAAAATCGAGATAGCTCGATATGTTGCCTGATGTGATACACCGCCAAAAAGTCAAAAGCGTGCATTTAAAAACCATTTGGAGAACTTCAACCCTTACCCATTCCGGCTTGGAAGTGGGAGGATATTAGTATGGATTTCATCGTTGGCCTGCCTAGAACCGCCAAGGGTTATAATTCAATCTGGGTTATTGTTGATCGGTTGACCAAGTCTGCTCATTTTATTCCAGTAAAGAAGAAATATAGAGCACCTCAATATGCTCAATTATATATAGACCGAGTAATGTGTATGCGCACGGATTCCAAAAAGTATAGTCACCGACCGAGGTACTCAATTTATGGCTCAATTTTGGCGAGAGGTTTCATGAGACTATGGGTACTACTCTGTTGCACACCTTTGCTTATCATCCATAAAACCGATGGTCGGGGTGAAAGGTTGAATCGATTCTTGAAGACATGTTAAGGTCTTGTGTGTTGACATATTCCTCAGATTGGGAACAATGTCTACCATTAGCTGAGTTTGCTTACAATAACAGTTATCAAGAGAGTATTAAAATGGCACCATTTGAAGCTTTGTATGGCCGTCGATGCCGTACTCCACTCAAGCGGTCCGAGCCCGGGTGAAAGATGGTTCTTCGGTGTTGATCTAGTCAAAGAATCTGAAGCCAAAGTAAAACATTCAAGAAAATTTAAAAATAGCTCGATCCGCACGAGAAAAAGTTATCTTTGATAAGCGGCGAAGATCCATTAGTGTTTGAAGTTGGAGATTTTGTATATCTGAAAGTGTCACCAAGTAAAGGTGTCGACCGTTTCGGGGTAAAAGGTAAACCGGCACCCGATATATTGGTCCATTTCAGATTCTTGAAAAGATGTGGAAAAGTAGCATATCGCTTAAATTTACCTGAGCAATTGTCATTGGTGCACAATGTATTTCATGTGTCCCAAGCTGAAGAAATGTTTGCGAGTACCGGACAAAGTCAACGACATCGAAGGTCTCGCATTGAATCGATCTGAAATGTGCGAGTATCCGGTCAAAATTCTTGATCGAAAAGACCGAGTCACCCGCAGAGCACATAAGAAGATTTTATAAAGTTCAATGGGATCAGCACTCTGAGGATGAAGCAACTTGGGAATCGGAGGAATTCTTGAATGAACACTTTCCGGAGTTTCTTCCTTCTTTCTCCTAAGTCATGGTTGGTTTCTAACAATCGTGACTTTCCAAAAAATATGAGACTTGTAATATGAACCTTCTACCTCCCTCATGAAACAATGTAAGATGTGTTTGCTTGACACATTTCCTTTTCCATTACTTAGCCCTAAGCTTTGAATCTCGGGACGAGATTCCTTTTAAAGGAATATAATGTAACACCCCGGTGTTACGTTAAGCGAAACTGCCATGTCATCATCATCATTGCATGAGCATTCATGATTAGAAAACCCTAATTCAAACAATTAAAATAAGTTTACGATTCTAGGGTGTTGTTTGAGCTCCTTTGTATTACATGTGCTTATGTTATAATTTGAATCCTCGCTCACATGTTTGATTTCTTAAATAAAACCAATCAATTAAAATCAACCGTGATGTTTGCAAGTGCTTGGCTAACCCTGACTTTCACCTTAAACAAGTTTTCTAAATCAAATGAGGTGCAAGAGAACCAAGTTTGAAATTGGCATTCAAATCCCAAACCCTAGCATGAAGGCTAAGTGTTGGATTTTGAATATCACTTTCAAATTTGGTGAGCTAACCATAATTAATTTTGTAAATAAAAGTTGCTAACCAATGGCATTATTTCAAAGTATGAACTTTGTACTTTGAAAGTGTACTATTGGTTGGGTTTGAAAAAGTGCCACATCATCATAATTTATTTGCCCAAAGTTTCAATTTGAAAAACTTTCAAAAAAGGGAGATTTTTCAATGTGTTTTTGCCCCCTTTACAATTTCACCCCAAAATGTTCAAAATTTGGGAAAACTTCCAAAATACAGTTTGTGCATCTTTTTGAGCTCTACAACTTTGGTATACAGAGTTTTTTCAAGTTTTTGAATAAAATTTGGAGTAATTTCAAAAGTAATTTGAATTTCAAATTGTCCCCTTTTGAGTTTTAAACTACAATTCAAAAATTATTGGGTTTCATGAAAAACTTCCTAAATGAAAGTTGTAGATATTGAGAAATGGAACAACTTTTATTTTTGGAGATTTTTTATCTTTTATTCAAAATTTGAAAGTAATTTTAAAATCCCTAAAGTTAGGGTTTTGCTTTAAATTCAAATTTGAACTTCAAATTCAAAAACTATTTGGAATCTGACCAAGCTTCCTTAATAAAGTTTGTAGAGCACAAAATTATGAACAATCGGTATTTTGGGATATTTTGGTGTACAGTATAATTTTTGGGATTAATTTTGAAAATGGAAAAATAGGTGGCGCCGCTTTCTACGGTAGTTCTCTGTGCATGCCGGTACTTTCGGCGCCCATGCCGGACGGACGGCCGGCGGCCGCCGTGGCCGTTCTCGGCCGTTCCCGGGTTTCACGGCTAGCCGACCAGCTCATCGGCGTCGCGAGGCTCCCCGTCCCACTGTCCAACCTTCTTCCTTGCCATATATATACCCCCCAAGCCGCGTCGGCGCCTTTTTTCTTCTTCTGCCACCATTGCCGTTCACCGCCGTCGCTCTGCAATTCTCGATCCACACCGCATCACCGTTCGATTGCACTTGCACACAGCTCCGCAACCTTGCTGCGCACCCACCAAACCGTCGGGGTCCTTGACACCGTCACGAATAAATCGTCAGAAACACCGTCTTCATCATCTCGACCAAACGCCGCCGCCGTGGTGAGACACCGCCGTTCGCCCTCCTCCGATCTCACTCTAGGTTGTTTTCGCGTCGAGTCGAGTTCGCTTTGAGTGTGCGGTCATGTTGAATGTACTGGCCGTCGGGCTTCGGAGGAGCTTTGTCACCGGCGGCACCGGTGCTCCGCGAGCCGTCGGGTCGTCGTCTGGGTGTTCTAGAGGTTGGCGTAGGCCGTTCAATAGCTCGTTGGGCCTTGGCTTGAGTAGAGGAAGTCGTCGGTGTAGCCGGTTCCCGGGAGAGGCCGTCGTGGGCAAAGCGCCGCCGGCCGGGGCTAACTGTTTCCTTGTCTTGTAGGAGAGAAGAGGGAGGAGGAAGAAGGAGAGGAGGGAGAGATCGACACGCGGGGCCCGCGTGTCGGGCGAAGAGGGAAGAGCCCCCCGCGACGCGCCGCGGTCGGGCCGTGCGTCGGGCCGTTTGGGCCGCCCTGAAGTAGGCCCATGCGAGGAGAAAAAAGTGTTTTCCTTTTTCTTTTTTTAATTTTCTAAATATGGTTTTCATCTTTTTGTTATAATTTTATTTGGGCAGATAAAAATATGAGAAAAGTATGTGTGTGCTCCTTGTAATATGCTCTGTCAATGAAAAATGCTAACTTATGATTTTTCAGTAAGTTTTAGTTATAATTAAAATTGCTCCTTTAATTAATAAATGCAACTTCCATGATTTTTAATAATTAAAATATAACTCCAATAATTATGAAATTTATTTTGTGTGCTAATTAGATGGTAATGAGCTTAATTATGAAGTTTGGTTAAGTTTTGATTAAGTTTTGTATTAAGCTTAATTAATCCCTTTTTAATTAATGTTTAATTAGTTAATTCTTTGATTAATTAGGGTTTAATTAATCTCCAATTAGTAAGTTAATTAGTGGCTTTCAACGACTGTAAAAATGGTCAATAAATTAGTAATCACCTCTAATCACCATTAGGGTTGCTTGATTTTGGGATTGAGTGATGACCCTAGGTCATTAACCCTAAATGACCTTCGGCATTTCATGATTGCTTATCACTCGTGCGTCGTCGTCGATCCTAGTTATACCTCATTAGAGTAAGGTTACCGTGAAGGAAAGTTGTACTCAAGATAGGTTAACGTTTGATGCATCGTTATCGCATGTTCATTCATTTCTTGCATTGTAATCATGCATCTCAATCGTGTAGCTATCGAATCTGAGGAGGGAGTTGAGCCATCTCCGGTTCGAAGAGGTTGGATCTGATCCTGGTGATTGGGTAGCTGCACCTCACTTCGTCGAGCCCCAAGGCAAGCCCCGATGCATTCAAACCACTGCCTTGTATTTCGAAAAGTTTTTATGATTTCATGTGATGATCTTTGCATTAGGTGTAGGAATTGTGTGTTACCCTACTTGATGCATTTACCATACCTTGATATATTGTCCTGGATACTGTTTTGATTTCGAAATGCTTAGTATGCGCTTAGTCTTGCTACTAGTGTAGGGTTTTGATAAAAGCTGTTTACAAAGGTGTGATCACAATGATCCCCGATGGGAATTTATGAAAACGATGTTGCTTGTCGCCTACCTCTCACCTTGGCCGGGTTAGGGGTACGCACAAGAACATGATGATGAGTAACTTCGAGGCGTCGGTGGAGTGACTTGCACCGGGAAGGGCTAGTGCCCCGGTGTAGTGTCGTCCCACTTGTGTCGGTTAAGGACCGTCCGTTGTTTGGCCACAGGATCACGAGGTTATTGGATAGTACCCGGTCACATGCTAATGGCGGTAAGCTCCGCTTGGACTATTCGTTACTAAAAACGGATAGTAGCGTGTACCCATCCTACGATGCGCACCGCCCGAAGTGACCGGCGCGGCCGTAGTGAGGTGGTGTCTTGTACACCCGTTCTAGTAGGGAGAAATCTAAGCGTTGAGTTGATGTATGTAAGATGTTGGGTCCTCACATACATCGTGTGGCTAGAAGCCCCAGCTGGGTATATTAAGCGATTCGAATCGTCGTGTGCTCCACGATATGGGAGCCGTGATCCGAGCCCCGGCATCGTAGTAATAATGGAAGTTGAGTATGGAAAGTTTTGAATTCGGTATATGTTTGACGAGTGATTGATACATTAAGGACTGGCTTAGTCTTTTTAGCAAAAAGAGTCTTTTGATCTTGCTAAAGCCTCACCTTGATTCCTATTAGCCAGCATTCACGAGTCTTCTCCCCAATTTTGGTCGGGTAAGTCTTGCGGAGTACTTTTGTACTCGGGGTTTGTTTAACCCCATTTGCGGGTGAACCGCATGGGCAAGCGTGCTACGGCCCTTCTTTGCATGACGGTTGTTGAAGAAGTTTCGAGGAGGAGTAGATTGAGTGGCCTCTGGGCAGGGGCACTTTTGTTGCGTGGTTTGTACTAAAGTATATAATGATACTTCCGCTGGGTTGTAATAATAATACTCTGGTTTGTATAAGTTTTATAAAATGTTTGTAAATTAAGTAATTGTAAGTCTTCCGCTACTCGGTATTTTGTATGAAAACCGTTGTAATAATCTTGTGATGTCTCTCGTAAGTATCGATCCTGGAGTGATTGTGGTTTATCGGGGATCCACCCGACGGAACATTCTAGGTTATATGGTGTATAAGCATGGTTGGTCGAGGTCTTAGGGACAAGGTCAGTGCTTGTGGGCCATATGATTTAGAAGGTTCTGCCACAGTCCCATGAGTTGAAGTGTCGATGACCTTGTACGGTCCATCCCACTTGCTTCGTAGTTTGCCATGTCCAAAGAGCTTAACTCTTGAGTTAAAAAGTAGAACCTTATCTCCAGGATTAAACTCCTTATGCTTGATTCTCTTATCGTGCCATCTTTTTGTTCTTTCTTTGTAGATCTTGGAGTTATGATAAGCCTTTTCTCTCCATTCTTCTAGCTCGAGATAGTTGCATTTGACGATTCTTACTAGCTAGGTGGAGATCCATGTTCCACTTCTTAATTGCCCAATGGGCCCCGAATTCTAACTCAACAGGCAAATGGCGGGTCTTCCCATATACAAGGCGATAAGGTGACATACCAATGGGTGTCTTGTATGCGCCTTCGGTAAGCCCAAAGTGCATCGGGGAGCTTGTCTTTCCATCCCTTACCCATTTCATCTACGGTCTTTTGCAAAATATTTTTAATTTGTTTGTTAGATGTTTCTGCTTGACCACTAGTTTGGGGATGGTAAGGTGTTGCAATATTATGACGCACTCCATGATCCGCTAGGTACTTTCGGAAGACTTTGTCTATGAAGTGTGATCCTCCATCACTTATAACCATCCGAGGTGTACCAAAGCAAGGAAATATGACTTCGTGGAACATTCTCTTAGCATGATTGGAGTCGACATTTCGACATGGCGGGGCTTCTACCCATTTGGATACATAGTCTACGGCCACTAAGATGTACTCACAATTTTTGGATTTAGGGAATGGCCCCATGAAATCAATCCCCCAAACATCAAAGAGTTCAACATGGAGGTTGTTTGTGAGTGGCATCGCATCTCCTGAGTTGATGTTCCCATGTTTTTGGCACCTATGGCATCTCCCGACAAACTCCTTTGTATCTTGATACATCGTTGGCGAAAAAAGCCACTTTGCCAAATCTTGGCATGTGTCCGAAATGCCCCATAATGCCCTCCATATGGCGAGGCATGGCATCTTTCCATAATTTGGATAGCCTCGACCATAGGGACACATCTTCTTAGCAATCCATCGAGAGCAAACTCGATATAGATAGGGATCATCCCATAGGTGAAGACGACTATCATGGATCAATTTTCTTTTGTCCACACCCGTGGGACATAGCCTGCTACCATAAAGTTCACGATATTTGCATACCATGGGTCGAGTTTGATATCGCGAAAGGGGTTTCATCCCTTAGTTGATCATTGATGGGTAACTCATGTGGTTCCTTGTATTGAAGTCTAGACAAGTGGTCGGCTACTAAATTTTCTACTCCTTTCTTATCTCGTATTTCTATGTCAAACTCTTGGAGTAGAAGAATCCATCGAATTAGCCGAGGTTTAGCATCTTTTTAGTGAGGAGATACTTGAGAGCAGCATGGTCTGTATAAACAATTACCTTAGCCCCCACTAAATAAGATCTAAACTTGTCTATAGCAAAGACAACAGCCAACAATTCTTTTTCAGTGGTAGCATAGTTGAGCTGAGGTCCAGACAAGGTTTTGCTAGCATAGGATATAGCATAGTGCTTTTTATCTTTGGTTTGGCCTAAAAAGCGGCTCCAACCGCAAAATTGCTAGCATCACACATGATCTCAAAAGGAAGCTTCCAATCGGTGGTTGGATAATTGGAGCCGAGATGAGTGCCTTTTTAAGAATTTGAAAGGCTGCATGGCACTCATCAGTGAAGATGAAAGGTGCATCTTTAGCAAGGAGACTAGTCAAGGGTCTAGCGATTTGAGAAAAGTCTTTGATGAATCGCCTATAGAACCCTGCATGTCCCAGAAAACTACGGATGCCTTTCACATTTGTGGGAGGTGGAAGTTGTTCAATAACTTCAATCTTGGCTCTATCCACCTCTATCCCACGTTCGGACACCTTGTGTCCTAGCACTATCCCTTCTCGGACCATAAAATGACATTTCTCCCAGTTTAGGATTAAGTGCTTTTCTTCACACCGTTGTAAGACTTTGTCCAAATTCTCTAAACAATCATCGAAGGTTTTTCCATAGACGGTAAAGTCATCCATGAATACCTCCATGATTTTCTCAATCATATCGGAGAATATAGACATCATGCACCGTTGGAAAGAAGCTGGAGCGTTGCACAACCCGAACGACATTCGTCGGTATGCGTAAGTTCCATATGGGCATGTGAAAGTAGTCTTACTTTGGTCATCAGGGTGGATTGGGATTTGATGATATCCCGAATACCCATCAAGGAAACAAAAGAAAGAGTGATTTGCAAGCCGTTCCAACACGGGAAGTGATCTTTCTTTGTGGCCTTGTTGAGTTTTCGGTAGTCAATGCACATACGCCACCCGGTGACAGTACGTTGAGGGATAAGCTCATTCTTCTCATTTCTAACGACTGTCATTCCTCCTTTCTTTGGCACTACTTAGACCGGGCTAACCCACTCACTATGAGGAACAGGATAAATAATCCCAGCGTGTAAAAGCTTAAGGACCTCTTTTTTAACAATTTCTCGCATGGCATGGTTAAGCCTTCGTTGTGGTTCCCTTGAAGGTGTGCAATCAGGATCAATAGGGATGCGATGAGTGTAGAGAACAGGGGCTAATGCCTATGAGGTCCTCGAGTGAGTAGCCAATAGGCTGGTTTGTGTCTTTCTAAGACAAAGTGACAAGTTTATGGGTTTCTTCTTGGGAAAGCTTATCACCGATGATGACTGGGGTTTCTCGATTATTGTTGAGAAAGACATACTTTAGGCCAGAGGAAGAGGTTTTAGCTCGATTGAAGGAGCAGGTGGTCGCTCACTTTTATCTAGCTCAATAGGCTCGCCAACTCTTTCTCTTCTTGAACAAAGTGTTCATCATCAAGGATTGGTTGGGCCATGTCTTCTAGAGATGCCATTAAAACTTCTTCAATAGAATCTTGTTCAGGCTTAGGTTCCACTATTGTGTTGATAGAACGGGCAAGAGGAATATTTATAGTGGAATTCCCAACCTTAAAGTCCAAATGACCTTGTAAAGGTTTCTCCTCAAAAGTCTTATGATTGGTCTACCAATCAAGATAGTGATCTCCGAGGTGTCATATATGTGAAAATCTAGGCATATCTCGAGTTGTTAATTCTCGACAGAACAACCCTTAATACCCCATTGCTCTCAAGAATAGTTCCCGAAGGGATTTGTAACAGCTTTTGTGATGGGATTAAGGATGTGTTGGGATAAAGAATATCAGCTAATGTCTTTGAAATGAGGTTTATCCCAACAGATGGACTATAGTATATTTTCATAGCGGACCCCCTAATTCGGCATAGAAGAATGGTTGGGGGAGCGGTGATTCGAGCTACCTCAGGAGATAACTCCGCTTCCATAAGCCATTCATAACTCATGATTGATGAGAGGCTTTTAACTTGTTCCGTGATAATAGAGCCTTCGTGACGATCAGAGGGTGTAGTGTGTGCCAGAGGTCTTGGTTGGACAGGCAAAATCGAGGTGTTTCCATAATCTTCAAAGATATCTTCCTCGAATTCAAAGGGAAACTCTAAAGGGGATAAATCATCATCCTCTAGTTGGGTTTGCGTTCCCTTTTCAAGAGGTTTTTCAACAACCAATTCATGTGATGAATCAAGTGGAGTTTCTAATTCGGTTGTTGGTGTTTCCTCTTTTGGCTCAGGGCTTGTCTCAACTTCTTCTTCAGGGAATTCATCATAGATGCCAGTGTATGGGGTGTTTTCTAGAATTTTGTCAAGGATTGCTTTCCCCTCACTAACGGTTTTATGTGAAAAGGACCCTCCCAAGAAGTATCGAGAAAAAAAGGGCAGCCTTTGCTAAGGCCATAATGAAAGTGTTGTAATAGGACATGTTCAGGGCATAGATAAATCTGGGCCGATGCAATTAAATTTGAAAATCTTGCCCAAGTCTGCTCCTATAGTTTCCTTCTCTTTTTTGTTGAAAAGTGAGAACTTTAAGACGAAGAGGGATAATCTGTGAAATAGGAAAGAAAGCAAGACAAAATTTGTCTCGAAGTTCCTTCCAATCTCCCTCTACACTCCTAACGGTATGAGCATACCATTGTTTCGCCCTCTCAGAAAGAGAGAACGAAAATAACTTCTATTTTAAGGTCTCATGATTCATGCCAGAAATATTCAGGCAAAAACACAATTGCTCAAATTCCCGAAGGTGAATATATGGATTTTCGTCTTCTTTTCCAGAGAAGATTTGCTCCCGAACCATAGCTATGAAAGCAGGGCGAATTTGAAAGCCATCCGTAAGTATAGGATGTGATGATGGTGGAGGCTCTAACAATTCACCCTTTGGAGCGGAAAATTGGTAGATGGGTATGGAATCCATGTGGAGGTAAAGATGAAGATAAGGGTAAAAAAGGAAAAAGGATAAACGGACGAACTTGGTTCGAAACTAGCACGACTACTACCGTTCCCGACAAGAATCCGAGAAAAGCTTGTTGGTATTTTTAAACGCAAAGCGAGAGAAATCCGCAAGCGCCGCGAATACCGATGTAGCTTTCACCCTGGAGTATTCTAGAGTATCGATTTTCCACGAGGAACGCGAAGTGTACTAATTAAGATTCAAGATCGTCCAAGGGTAAAGGTAAAAGTATTTTTAGTGGGTAGAGAGGATGTTTCTAAGATTTCTCTAATTGATCTATAAATCAAATTGACTTCAAAGTCTACTTATTTCGGGACATCGTAACACTAGCCACGCATGCATGAGAGGGGGGGCTAGGAAGCTCCGACTACGGTCCTACAAACACCAATCCAAACGTGGTGGAATACGCCGGCCGTCCGTGTCACCACCACAGGGCTACCACAACTATACGTAGAACTGGGTGTAATTCTAGGTAATATATAGACTAAGCACCACGCCTAACCTATTAATTACTACTCTAGCGTTGCAAAGACTAGAGCACTTGATGCAAGCGAGAAACTAATAAATGAACTTAAAGTATTAAAATTAAGTAAATAAAGAACTCAGAATAATAATTGAGGCACCTGGAGATTGCTGAATGACGAACTAGATGCTGCAAAAGTACAATGTCGAGGAAGATCCGACAGATCCGGCTCCTCCTCAGCTCTCTCCTCTTCTCTGTCCCTCTTCTAATTACAACTAGATGAACTAGAGCTAGAACTAGAAGAACTAGAACTAGATGAACTAGAGGGACACTACAAACCCTAATTTGTGTAGAGAATATGAAGCACCGGGGTGTAGAATCCTCTTGGGGGGAGCCTTGGGCGTCATTATATAGGCCGAGGTGGAGTAGGGGGCAAGGCACCGCCACGTCAGCGATCCGCATCTTCATCTCATGTGCACCGCGGATCAAACCGACCTAAAATCAACGTAGGAATACTTTGATTGGGTTCCAAGGAAAGCGTGGGGGAGGAAGACTCCGCATAAGGCGGCGGCCATCGGGCAAATTAGGGCGCCGACCGGCCCTGTGGGGGCCGGCCGGCCCCACCGCTCCCTCTCGTGGGTCCCGCTCCTTCGGTGTCTTCTAGAACCTTCCCGAGTCCAATGATGATGTTTTCCGTCGTGGATAAGTTTCGTGGTAATTATGCACTATAATCCCCTTTTATGCTTTTCCGAATAATCCCTCGAAAATATAGAATCACCAAAACTTGTGGAAATTGTCGCTAAAAACCCTAGACTAGTGTGTAATCATGTATCCTTTCATGTCTAGAGTTCTAATAAATATTGACGTTATCCACCGTCAACACTAAGGAGCTCTGATTAGGGTTTCTGGCTGATGATCGGACTTCAAATGAGAAATGAATGAATGGGGGCTCTCCCCAAGGGGGGTGCCTCTCCTTTTATAGCCCCCTGGGCGATGATCGTGAGCCATCGGATCAAACCGACATTGACGAAGCGGCTAGGATCGATCCTCAAAGGCGGTGGAGCGAACCGGGCCGGGACCGGGGCCCCGCCGTAGCCGGCCGGTGCAGGGTGGGACCGGCCGGTCCCACCTGGTGGCCCTCCGGGCCCCGGCTCGGCGTGGTGCCTTCTCGTCTCTTCTAGAACTTTTCTCGTGTAGTCGTGGAGTCCGTTTTCCGTTTCCTTCTTCCGATAAGTTTGGATGTTTGCGCCTTTTTCGGTTTACGCCGCATAAATAGTGAAACACCAAAACTCGTGGAATTCGGATCCCATCTAAACACTACGTCTCAAGCTCTTCGATCAACTATCATTCGAGTTTTTAGAGGTTTTCAAATAAAACTCGAGGCTTCCCATATATGACACTCTCAAGTCTCTCAATGTATGTGGTATTTGTGGATTCTCACCAAGGCGTTGATGACGGTTGCCTTTCTTTTTCATCCTATAGCTAAAGCTTATGTGGAGCTCATAGGTAAGGAAAAAAATGAAAGAGCACTTGTAATGCATGTGTTGTTAAGTCAAACAATGGATCCATGGAGAAACGAGTCATGCAATCGAATCAAGATGTATGGATGGATGGATATGGTGGAACCTAATTTTACTATGCTCCTGTGATGCTTCTCTCTCTTTTAAAAACTGGCCAGAGGTTATGAGCTATCTTTTCTTTCTTTTTCTCTTTTTTTCAGAGAGTCGGATATCTAGTACCCATTGTTTTGCATGGGGACACTTGTCCATTTTTTCTTTTCTTCTCCCTTTTTCTCAAATCTTTTTGCATAGCTCATATCACTCCTCTTTGGCATTGATGAATTTAGAGAGATAACATAGGAACATGGAGCATTTATTGGGTGGCTAACCTAATGAAATATTTTTGGTGTTCTCTCCCAGTGTAGGAGAAAAACATATTTTTTGGAATGGATGTAGGTGGAATGGCATGTTGTTGCGCCTACTCTAGTGTAGAGTAGTGCATATGGAGGTGGATCTTGATTCAAGAGCATGACAAATCTCTCACCGAGGTCATAAAGGTTGATAAAACTCAATGTAAGACAAGCGAAGATATATGTGGAAGTTTAACTAGCCTATCTCATCATGTTTGGCTCTGGTGGGAATGTAAGCCTTGTCATATAGGAACTCATCATATTTTTATATTTTTCAAAAGATAAATCTCCAGAACTCTAGTGTCACTTAGAACAAGATAGATAGCAACTCAGACTTTCTCAATCTTATCAATTAGGTACCTAGACTTAGTTCAAGCGTATGCAACCCACAAGTTTTAGGCTCAAAGCAAATTCTTATGTCAAAATAGTTCTAAAACTTGGAAAAACTTTTGTCTAAACTCTAGACATTTCAGAGGTGTTGTAACAGAGCAGCTTATCATTTCAATTCATCTCAAGAGCTTCCTTTTTATTGACTCTAGACGGACAAACATTTTTATTTGATTTTCATTTTTCAAAGACTCAAACTATAAAACTCAAAAAGACTCTAAGGACTCTTAAAAGTATGGACCTTCATGTGCCCACGTATTTTTTTTGGTATTTTTTAGGTTTTTCTTAGATACTATGGTGAACTTTCATGTGCTCACATATTTTTGGTATTTTTTAATTTTATGACCGACTCGATAATCATATAGGTACACTTGTTGACACTCGTTAGCGTCAACTTTTACTAGGGCTTTTTACCCCGAATGAAAACAAGAAAACACACTAGTCTAGGGCTTTATCCGACAAATTCCACGAGTTTTGCATATCCCGTATTTTCGGGGTGATTTTCTGTAAAAGCCGAAAAAGAGGGATTCTAGTGCAAAATAAGCACGAAAACTTATCCGCTACGGAAATATCACGATTGGGCTCGGGAACCATCTAGAAGACACCAAAGCAACGGGACCCCGAGAGGAGGAAAAGTGGGCCTAGGCCCCACCTTGGGGCCGCCTCGCCCCCCCCCGCTAGGGTTTCGGCCCCCTTTCCGAAGCTTCCTCTACCGCCTACGAGGAGTCATCTTGGCCCTTGGTTACGTCGGTTTGATCTGCGCGGCGCACGCCGATCCCACCCAGGGCTATAAATAAAGGGGTAGACCCCCTCCTAAAGGCATCAAGTCATTTGGAGATCCGACCATCAAGAGCCTTCTCTAGTTCATCGAGCCTCTCTAGTTCATAGCTTTAGCCTAGTTAGATTAGAAGTAGAAGAGTTCTAGTTCTTCACGGGATCCGGATTCCAGACGTCTGCCCGAGCGGGAGTTCGGTATAGATCTAGTACCTTTCTCTTATTGTATTCATTATGATTCGAGCAATATTGTTCTTAATCTCTTATATATTCTTAATTGCAATAGTCATTGTCTACTTTGATTATATGTCTAGGATAGTTGGTTTGATCTTATTGAATTCATGTAATTGCTCAGATAGCGTTTACCCAAGCGTCATTGGGTAGATGGTAGACAATATGTAGACGTGGTGTCTAGATATCCCGTTTATCTGCGAGTGCACCCCTGACGTCTTAGGGACGTGTGGTAGTCCGCCAAGGTGACAAAAGCGTTGGTTCCTCCTCAGTAGTCCACCCTCCGTGCGTAGGACTAGCATGGGCACGGGCGCGCGAAGGAGATGACCTTTGTGTCTTAATACCCTCATTAGTTGATGCCTCTTTACATGTGACAATGATATAGGGTTAACTTAACAATGATTGCTAGATGTAGTTGCACTAATTAGAGTTATTCATTGACGTAGTTATTGAATTACCTTAGTATTTATTCCCTCGAGTTTATCCATTGGCTAGCTATTGTTATGACTAGAAGAGCTCGATGTTTATCTATTTATGATGACCGATCATTATTATTATTTATCATAAATATCTTTTATCACGTGACTTATCCCTGTTATGAGTAGGATTCTAGTTATGGTTTGCCTTTTGCATCAATAGTATAAGTTATAGTTTATAAGTCCTACATATAGACCTTCCCAGTGGTATAAATATAAATCGACAACCTGGTAGACTTCCCTAGGTAAAATGCTACAACGGTATAATTATCTCATCCGCTTGCGTAACCGATCTTAGTTTATATTCTTATCTTTATATTTATATCTTTTTATTTCTGCCTAGTCATATTGAATACATGTAAATCTATAGTTATTTCTTAAGCAATATGATTAAGGATGACAACTTAATTCATGCTTAGGAATGATAGTGATAAATAGGTGGCTAGTTGCTAATGACAAGTTAATTATATACCCACCATTTCGACGTTCTTTGTTAAGGGTAGGATTTATCTACGCTTTTTAGTAGTGACGTTAGAAATGCCAACATACACTTACCTGGGTACCTAGGGGATGCCTTCCCTCAAGCCGATTGTTGTCGTGGTTGAGCCTTGAAGCTGGGCAGTTCTCTCGATGGAGCTCATGCTTGTAAGAGCTGGTGTAGCCGAGAACCTTCATCTCATCCAACAAGAAGTTGCTTTCTTCACATAGTGGTTAGCTGTGTGCAAGAAGGTGTACTTCGAGTGACGAACATGATGATTCTTAGGTGGACTAGCTCTTAGAGTCATCCTGCAACAAGCATCTCACACAACACCAAAACTTGTGAAACGGATTAGAATAAACAGTTAGTGGTTAGCCGCTCGTGGATTTGTGAAAAGTTTCAAAGGTTGTTGCAAAGCATCCAAAGCAACAAGATGCTCAATGATTATTTTTAGTTTTTTCAAACAGAATGAAATATATATTCTAATTTTTTTTTTTTTATGCCACCACGGTGAACACTCCTCTAGCTTGCGCTGTAGGTATATCACATGGGGCTTTAAGGTTTTTTAAATATTTTTGTGATTTTCTATAAAGATGACAAAAACTAACTACGAATTAAAAGTGTAAGAAAGTAAATGGATAACTACCACCATTGTTACCTTATGGCAAGGGTTTAGAATTTAGAGTCCTCTGGACAAGACTTCTTGTCGTCTTCACTCCTGGGGTGCTCCATCGGATCCTGAGGCTAAGGACCCTGATGTTGGACCTCCTGGTGACGGTGACTCAGTTGAGGAGGTTACCTTTTCCTTCCATACCTTCGTAGGTTGTGCCTTTGGTGCTGTAGATTCTTCCTTGATTTCCTCCTCCTCAACATTGCTCTTTTGAGAGCGATTCCTCTGGCGCTGACGTCTCCTCTTGGACTGGGTAAAAGCTGCTAATCTAGGAGAGTTATAATCTTTAAAATAACAGCGTACCTTCTCTCCTAGAAATTAGAAGTGGACTTGGCCTGATCCATTGTACATGATCGCGTTGGTGGTGCTGAGGAACGGCCTTCCAAGTATGATGGGTGTTTCGTCTTCTTCTCCCATGTTCAGTATCATGAAGTCGGTCGGGACGTAGTGGTCTTGGATCTTGACCATGATGTCTCTTGCTACTCCCTTCGGAAATCTCGTAGTGTTGTCCGCCAGCTGCAGCTGCATATAGGTAGGGTACAAAGGGTGTATCGAATAATAAATCATATACTTTTTTAGACATTATGTTGACAAATGATCCGGTGTCGCAAAAAGGCATTATACAAGGAGCATTGCCCAATGGTAAAATCAATGGCTGGCATGCCTGGATTCTCTTTCTTGGTTAAGAATGGTGAAGCTAAGAGGTGGTCATGCTTGTACTCAACAGCCTTGACTACTTGGACTTGCTTTCTCACTTGTCTTCTGTTCTTGTTCTTCTTCTTCCCATTTGAATTTCTCTTGGTTCCTTCATTTGTTGGCTTGATCGGGAAGTAAGCTCCTCTTGGATCTATAGGAGCTTCAAGGGTCTTGTTCTTGAAACTGAATCTCTCTTTATTGCCCTTGATGGTCAAAC
>JADLZL010004622.1:0-66511 GCA_015844335.1 Chrysopogon serrulatus | reverse complement strand
TTTTTAATTAATAATAATATTGTTCTATATCTTACTCCCTCCATCCTAAAAAAAAAGTCATTATAGGATGGGTATTGGTCAAACTTTCTTAACTTTGACTCGATTTGAAGAAAAATACGTGCAACATTTGTATCTCTAAATAAGTATATTATGAAAGTATATTTAGAGATCTATTCAATAGTACTAATTATGTACCACAAATATTAATATTTCGTTACCTATATTTGGGCAAAGTTAAAGATCATATTGACTTTTTGAAGCAAGAATGACTTTTTTTGAATGAAGGGAGTATACTTTGAAGATTAAATAAACAAAGTTTTACCGTTAGATATAAACTTCACAAGAATACTGTCAACCTCACTGGATAACAAGGGATCATCTAATAACTCAATGTTCTTGCTTGAAATAGGACCGATGCTATATTTCATTATTTTACCAAAATACTCAGAACTTTTGTAAAGTGTAAAGATCATTAGTTAATTCAAGTTATGTACTTCCAACAACTGTGTTGTATTGGTAAATAATGTTATGAATATGAACCCAAATAATTGAAGAAGCTATCTGAATTCATCAGAAACATAAGGTGTCATAATATAATTCTAAATTCAATGAGAAAAAATGGTTAAATGGAAAAGCTCACCATAATTTCGTTCTTTTCTGAATCTGAGTCCTTCCCCTCCTCTTGCTTCTTTTGGAACTCCTGTGCAATCCTATATATCATTCTCTGTGCCCGCCTCCATGCATCATCTAGCATCAAGGATGGAATTTCATTTTGTATTTGTTTGGTTACCCAACGAAGTTATGTTCTTCTCACAAGTGAAACATGTTCAGGTCTTAAAACCAATCCACCATGAAACATGAGCTGTTATGCATACAAAAGAAAACATGTCTATACTTATTAAGGATTCAAATGATGTAAGGACAAAATTTAAACATAGGAAAGTGTATTTTCCATCCTTCAACTTGCATAGGACTCTCAATTCAACCCTAAACTATGAAACCAGATACTGGATGCCATCCAATTATCAAAACGCTTTAATTTAGATGGCTTTAAATATGATTTATATTTTAGAAACATAATAAAAACATGGTTTATAATATCTTAAGACTCAAAACTGATGTTCTTTTTAAATGAAAAACTCATACAATTATTTTTTCTTAAAATATTATATATCTGTTGGTACTCTATTTGGAATTCTAGGCATAAATAAGTACAGAATAACTTTAAATAGATCACCCAATAGTTACTTTCATAATTTCTAATATAAATCAACTCTTTTTTCTATAAAATACAAAATTACTCTTGAGATCAGCTAGATGACCAAACCAGTTTAATATTTTAAGTTGAAAACAAACACATATGCATGGTGGGGGCCAAAAAATATATTCTTCCAAAAATATATCATGCATTCTGAGATCTTCCATGCACCTTGCATATATGATCTAATATATATACACACAACAATATAATAATATTCTAATCTACCTGATTAAAGCTGTAACTTGTAACATTTTTTTTCCTTTGAGATCCTTTCGCACCGGACGGCACACATCTTGTTCACGCTGATATGCATGCAAATGCAAAGCAAGCAGTGTGCTTGTTAGAGCATCTTCCAGAGTTTTCTAAAATTTTATTCTTAAAACTCCATGTTTCTTAACTCCTAAAAATCTGCTAGGATAAAAAAGAAGTCCATCTCTAATGGTACCTAATATTTAACTCTTAAAAAAATCATTACAATCCATACTTTCAATATGCTCCATAGAAAGAGATGAATCGGTTGTGGTAAGCAACAAAGTAGCACTCACATATAACAAGATGGCGAGGCGAGGCTATCAGCATGTCTGAACTCTGAAAGCTATGCAAGCTAAGCCTTACGAAGGAAGATAGGAAGGAACTTTGACCATCAAGGAGAAAACAAACAGCCGACCAAAAAGTAGCTCGCCGATGGCAAAAGGTTGAGCTGCACTCGGTTTCGTGCGTGGGATCGTCGGCTTGGTTGGTCGCCTGCAGGTTTCCTCCTTGGTCATGCATGAACGCCGGTGCCGGACTTGGACAGTGAGATGGCCGTGGATGCCAGATGCGTGGTGGGAGCGGGCGGCAGGCCCGGGCTGCATGGCGTGAGCGCAGGAGGGGATCTAGGGGATGGGGTACTGGTGCCAGGATCTCAAGATCGCCGTCTTCGACATCTACACACCGCTTTACGACCTGGCCCCGGACCCGCTGTCGCAGGGTCCTACCGCGGTAGCACCTCGTCGCTACGTCCATGGTGGCGTCGATCATCTACGGTCTACCTTGGCAACCGATGGAGGAGCGACTTCCTTCTTTTTCGTCTATGTCCGCGACGAAGAAAAAAAAAATCTTATTTTCAATTCCTCACATGTAAGATGTAAGATCCTGGAGACGGATGACTTGTATAACATGATATCGAGATCGAACGGTTATTAGCGAGGAAGAGTAAGATCTTAGACGACGGAGGGCTCATATAGCACGACATCAAGATCGAGCGGTTATTACAGAGGTAGAGCCCCCTTAAAAAACTCGCTCTTTTATAGTGTGATTAAACTCGACACACCCGCTGGAATGCCCTGCGATGGATTTGTTGCGAAATTTTTTCTTTTCTTTCCTATTCTGCCCCTGAGCCTTATCCCTTTCCTCCGTTCGTTCACGGGCTTTTCACGGAGGGAAGCAGAGAGCGAGAGGAAAGGGAGAACCGAGAGAGAGAGGGGGGAGGAGAGCAGACGGCGACGCCCCCGCCGCACAGGCACGCCACGCCGCTGCCCCACAAGAAAGCCCACCACCCCGGCCGGAGGACTCACCGGTGCAGCGTGTCGCCGCCTGCCGCCCCCTACGCTCCACGCGGTGGCGCCCGGCAGCTCACGCCTCGATGTCCACGGCGCGAAAAAAGGCCACAAGGTCGCGTCACGGCCAGAAACTCGCAGGGCCACAAGATCGCCGCCCGGCTTCCCCCAACCACGCCGGCCATCCTCTGCCCTTCGCGCTTCTGGTCAGGGGCGACATCGCCCCTCCCGCCGCGAAGCTCACGGCCACGGCAAGCAGCAGCAAAGACGCAGGTCCGGCCACGAGCTCCGGGCGCGCTGCCGCCACAGCTCTTACGCCGGCGGGAGCCTCCGTGGCGGGCCCCGGCCTCGTGCTTTCGGCCGCGCCAGCCGCAAGCCCGCGCTGCCGCAAGCGGCAGCCGCTTCGCTCTGCTCGGGTGGTGCTTTCGCGAGCGTGCTTGCTAGTTGCTAGTTGTCGCTGCGTGCGTCGTGCCGCCGCTTGCCATGGAGGAAAGGAAAGAAGAAGAAGAACAAGAAAGGAGGAGGAAGAAGAAACGAACGGAGGAAAGCGATAGGCTCGGGGGCGAACAGAAAGAATTGTCGCAGGGCATTCCAAATGGATGCGTCGAGTTTGATAATGGCAAAAGAAATGAAGCCCACGACGGGATGACAAAACAAATAAACCCACTCCCCTCGTAGGGGCAAAATTTCCATTTTCTCTCCCAAAGGGAAGTGTGAGCCACGCCGCGCGTACGGACAGACGGGCTCAGAGGCCGGAGGATGGGACCGTGGCCCATATAATCCTGTGTGCCGGGGGGTTACTGGGCCCTGCTGGGCCTGAGAAGGGATCTCGATGACGCCACGTCAGCCCGTAACTCCAAGGCCCCAACTCATCATGCAGCCCATAATCATGCTCGAGTGCTGAAGCCCCATCAGCACCGTACCAAAAAAAAAAAAGGGCGCAAAAGAGAAGGGACAGACACAGATTATACGCACCATTATGTTCTAGTATCAGTCATTCAGATGATGAACAAAACTTGGCCATAATCCCGTGCAGGACTAGTCAGCAAAAGTGCATTGACGGGCAGCGTCACTCTCTTCCATTCCTGACTGAACTTAGGGCCTGCTCCGTTTATGACCAAAATTTATTATATCAAAGATTTTGTGCCAAGTTAGGTAAAAATTTCTTTGTATTCTATTATTCAGAGCAAAATGTAAAACTTGTCATTTTCAACTGGTTTTACAACCATTTTCGATCGTTTATTAGCTCCAGAGATTATGAACATCTGAAAGAGATTATGAATATTTGAAGCAATCGATATGTTTACCTCTGTATTAGGCTTCTCTTGAACATATAACAATTTATGGCATGCAATCCATATGAAACAAAACTTTTGTTCAAAAGGTTGGACCAAAGACGAAAAGGACACATGCACGCCAAAAAGTTGCATCCCTTTGTTCAAAAGATCCACACTAAGTCACTAACATAGGAGGAATGAAAACAAAAATCCATATAAAAGAAACCTTTTGTTCAAAAGGTTGGAACAAACTACAAAGTAGAAAAGGACCCATGCACACAAAAAGTTGCATCATTATGTTCAAAAGATTCACACTAACATAAGAGGAATGAAAAAAAGGCCAGTGTACTATAATTTTTTACAACTTAGTGAACTTACAAATACATAAGTCAATGTCTCTGATGTTGAATTGGGTTTGGAGGGTGAAGGCAACTATACAACAGGGCGTGGTAGTATGTTACATGCATGGTTTTACCTTGCCATTCTATATCTGAAAAATCCATACATTCCAGTGCCTGCAAAATGATGAGAGCTGCTAGGCAGATCCTTGAATTGAGAGAAAGTGGAAAAGCTATTATCTATCCTGATGGGTTCCACCCCTTTTGAAGGGCGAGGACCCAAAGTAGTTAGATCTACTATGGAACCATAAGCCTTACATGCCTCCAGTACAGTGTCATATGACTTTGCAGGAAGCTGGACACCTTGGTTGCAAGCCTTCATGTACATCTCATAGGCAAGTCTTGGTTTACCATCTTGCACAAGAGCTTCAATTAACATCTGGTATGTAATTTCATTCGGTTCAATGCCCCGCATCTTCATCCTGTGAAACCACTCAAAGGCATTTCCACCTGAATTATTCTTCACACATGAGCTTATTATTGCATTGAAGGTGACAACAGTCGGCTCAATGTGTTTCGACAGCATGTCTTGAAGAACAGCATCCACCATAGCATGGTTGCCCTTGCCGATGTAAATTGACACCAAGATAGTATACGCATAGAGGTTTGGTTTGATGCCAACCTTGCACATGTGTTCCCAGACCCTCAATGCCTCATCATATAGCTTGCCTTTCTCAAGTGCACTCAGCAATGCGCCATAGGAAACCACATCTGGCTTCAATCCTTCATCTACCATCTTCTTGAAGATATCCACCGCCGCCGATGTCTCAGAAGCCCTTGAACACGCAAGGAGAACCGCGTTCCACTCCTTGCTTCCAGGCTTCAATCCTTTCTCTTGCATCTTGTTCAGCAGCCTAACACCCCACCTCCAAATTCCCCTTCTCTTGGCAGCATCCAGCAGGATGTTGAAGTGTGACATGATCAGCTCATGAGACAGATTGTTCGGCTTCGGCCCTTTGTCCAGCAAATCCTCGTAGATCTCGAGTGCGGCCCACCATTTCTTCGCCTTGCCCATCAGCCAGATCAGGTGGTTGCAGACGGACAGGCTGATCTCGCCCCCATCGCCACCCTCACGAATCCTCTGGTACAGCTCCTTGCCAATGGCGTAATGCTCCTCCCCCGTGCACGCCCACACGAGGCGCTCGTAGTCGCTCCTCTCCGGACGAACACCTGCCTCATCCATGGCGAGGAGGACCTTCAGCACCTCGCCGACCGGATTCTTCCCGCCGACGAGCGACCGCCGCATCGAGATGTAGCACGCTCGGACAGTCAGCTTCTCGAACTTGACGAACTCCTTCTCCCAGTCAGCACGGTTCCCCACCACCAGCTCCCCGTTGCTGTACCTGCCCCTAAGAATGGCGAAGAACTCGATGGCCGCGAACGCGTCCCCGGCCTTCTTGTAGGCGGACATCACCGTGGAGTAGGTCGCGGCGGTCGGCACGAGCCCGCGCTCCTGGACGTCGGTGTACACCCTGAGGACGTCCTCGACCCTGCCCTGCTGCACGTAGATCGACATCAGCGTGTTGTAGGTGACGATGTTCGGGGGCACCCCCTGCGCCTCCATGTCGTCGAGGACGGCCTGGATCCGGCCGAACTCGCCGCAGCTCTTGACGGCGCCCAGGAGGCAGTTGTACACGAACTGGTTCAGCACGGCCCCTCTCCGCTTGAGGTGCTCCACGACGGCGAACGCGGCGTCCGGGCGGTTGTCCTTACCGAGCCCCCGGATGACGCACGTGTACACCTGGAGCGGCAGGAGCCGGGCCTCGCCGCCGCCGCCCGCGCCGTTGACGTCGTTCAAGAAGGCATTCACCACCGACTCCACGTCGTCGGCCGTTCTGGCGTCGCGCAGCGCCACGGAGACCGCGGCGACATCGATGCCCACGCCTCGCCTCGCCCGGCCGCCGGAGGCCGTGCCGCCAGCGCCGCCGGTCGCCAACTGCGAGGTTCTAGAACGGGACGCGTCACAACATTGAAGCAAAGATTCGTTTTTGTAGCGGAGCATGTACGTACAGAATGCAAGCGTGCGTACCTCGGCGGCGACCCAGCGGGAGCGGCGGCGGGGCGGCAGGCGAAGGAGGGAGGAGGCGCGGGCGAGGGCGGCGGTCATCTGACGTCGAGGGTGTGGGAGGTGGCTGACGGCGGCGGAGCGGAGGGCGGCCAGGGAGGAAGCCATGGCGGCGAGGCCGGGGCGCAGCGTCCAGGCACCGGTGGCCTCTGATTGAAACTGAAAGAGACGAAAGGCTATCTGTTTGTGGTGCTGATTGCTGACTGCTGAGGAGCTGCCACGAGCTACCAGCAGCTTGTGGCTGCCGGCATCCGTGCCTCCGTGGCACTCTTGAACCTGAGCATTCCAGGGGGGAAAAAGGGTGCTTTAAACTTGATTCTTTTGCGGGAGAAATTAAGCTAAGGCCTTGTTGCCGGCCGCCATGTTCTTTACGCCGCTTCGCCGCATTGGACTGGACTCACCTGGTTCCATCCGTCAGCCTCCACCTATCCCTCTCCCCCTCCGTCTCCTCCTTCTCAGCTTCTCCCTCCGCTCCGGCCAAACACCGCGACGTGAGCACCCCGATCCATTATTCGCGATCCTCTCCCGTACTCATCTCTCTCATTTTCTGTTTCCTGGATTCTTCCCTGCGAACTGCAACGGATGGTCCCAATCCTAGGCAGGCCCCTGGCTGCTATTTGGGACTCTGCATAGGTAATATTTGGGACTGTTTATACTAGTTACCCTTACATATATCAAGTGCGTGCTGTAACTTGTGGTATGTTGCTTCTCGTTATATGCGATTGTGATGTAGATGAATTAGAGATATTGTAGCAAATCATGCCAATTTTTTGTAAAAGGGAGAAATAATAGGTTTGAATTTGATCTGATAATTCTGAAATTTCGTGTTTATCGTCAGAGTCCAATACTGCAAACCCTGATGCTTTCTGAGCGTGTTAGCATATTGCTTGAGAAAATGATTTCGGACCTTAAAGCAGTAATTTATTTCTGTGCCCGTCCATGCTCTGAATGTTCTTTAGAAAATGTCCATGCTCTAAAATTTGTACGCTGTTCAGATCCAAAAACTGATTGGCTCGGCTCTAAAAAAAAAATTAGTTGGCTCAGATAGAGTTGGGCTGTTGTTAGTTTCTTTCAGCACCTTTCTTGGATTTCTAGATCAAAGATAGTACCAAATTATTCTGCGTCGAAAAAAATTATTCGGGTCAGATAGAATTGGGCTGTTTCGGATTTTCTAGATATATAACTTTTACTATGTATCTAGAAATTCAGAACAACTTACAATTTCAAGTGAGGGACTAAACAACTTACAATTTGAAAGTGGGGAGTTGGTTTTGGGGGGGGGTATTTTAGATACAAGCCAAAATTCTGTGCAATATTTAAGAGGAGTAGCAATACCAGAGTACTGCACCTCACATTTTGCCCTTAAGTATTGCTAGATGATTGATTTATTCTTTTGGTTTGGGAAACTCTTTTTTTGGAGATGTTGAAGAAGGGTCAAACTTGGAGCTTAGTCCACTGTACTGTTGTGAAGTTGAGCAGCTTCATGTTGAGGTACTTGTACATACGAAAGGCGGTGGTGACTTAGCAGAAGAGAAGCAATTCAGTGCATGCATTTTTTTTTTAAAAAAAAAAAATTCTCAAGGTGAATGCAACAACCCTGACAATTTGTCTCTGTGGTTGGTTCACTTATCTTGACACAACTTATTTCTTCTTTCATACAGCTATCTTAATTTGGTGAAATGTCTGATACATAAACAGCAACCTGACTCACTGAAGGACCCTGCATGCTGGGGAAGACAAATAGATGTTGGCTGTCATGTGCAGTCATGATTTTGCTTGAAAGAAAATGAATGGTGAGTCTAGTAGATATGATAAGCTGGAGAGCATGTTAGAAGATGGAAATTCAGAACCACACAATGTACCACTAAAGTATTTGAGAAACATCACAAACAACTTCTCTGATGAGCGACTACTTGGTGAAGGTGGTTTTGGCACGGTATATAAAGTAAGATTGAGTCACATATTTCAAACTTCCCAAACATATGTCACCAAACTATCCATAAACTCGTGCATGTACTAATAAGAGAGTTGAAACAGGGAGTGCTACAAAATGGGAAAACGATTGCTGTGAAGAAACTTAACTCGTCAATGCCAGGAGTTAAGGATAGGCAATTTGAGAATGAAGCCAATCATCTTATGAGGCTTAAGCACCCAAATGTAGTGCTACTTGTAGGCTGGTGTTCTGATACAGAGAATATATATGTGGAGTACAACGGAAAATACGTCTGCGCTGAGAAGTCAGAAGGGTTGCTATGCTTGGAGTACATGCCTAAAGGAAACCTTCGTGGGTATCTTTCAGGTATAACAATTCAATAAAGGCGTATCGTATCATGTTCTTTTTCTTTCATTTTCTATTGTGGAATGTGGATAGTGTGACGTATGCTGCATTGGTTTTGTGGGCACACCAGGAGGGATAGAGTTCGGAACGACGATATTCGGGACAGGGTTGGGGTGGCACCAATTGAAGAGAAATTGATTCAACATCGTTTGAGATGGTTTGGACATGTCCAGCGGAGGCCTCTTGAGGCGCCGGTGCGTAGTGGGGTTCTGAAGCGGGCCGATAATGTAAAGAGCGGTAGAGGTCGACCTAAACTGACTTGGGACGAGTCAGTTAAGAGAGACCTTAAGGAGTGGAATATCTCCAAGGATCTAGTTTTGGACAGGAGCGCTTGGAGACTGGCAATCAACGTGCCTGAGCCGTGACCTCTTTTTGTCGTGTGCCTTTTTGTGTTTCCCAGTTTCTCGTCTCTTTTGGGTTTCATCTCTAGCCTACCCCAACTTGCTTGGGACAAAAGGCTATGTTGTTGTTGTTGTTGTTGTTGTTGTTGTAATGTGGATAGTGTGGTTAGAGCATATCCATTTTTCATTTCATATAGCACTTTCAGAATGCTTCTTTGCAAATGCAGATGAATTTTCTGGACTTGGTTGGGACACCGGTGCCGAAAATTGCAGACTTCGGCTTGTCAAGACTCTTCAGCGAGGTGAAAACTTGGACTTGCACAATTGGTCGCGATGGAACATTGTATGTCAAATGGCTCTTGATAGTTCATTCTTTCAGGGATAGCTAAAATGTATTGTCTTTACAGCTGTCGCATGGCTTCAAGGTTGACGTACTCATGTTGAAACGCAGGGGTTACATGTCCCCTGAATACATAAACAGAGGTCTAGTCTCAACAAAGTCAGACATCTTCAGTTTGGGCGTAATAATCATAGAGAAAGTGACAGGATGCAGGGACTATCCAGATGATACTGGAACACCTTCCAAGGAATTTGTTGAGATGGTAAGGAAATTATATTTCCGCTTTCTTAAGAGAGAGATGGTGTTACTCTTTTTCCTCTATGGTAATATTTTAGATTTTTGTGATTTTGCAGGTACTGCATAACTGGAGTCAAAGAAAGAGGATAAAAGATTTATTTGGGGTATCACCAGAAGTCGATTACCAACAAATAAGAAGATGCATTCAGATTGGTCTGGACTGTGTGAAAACTGATCGGTTCAAAAGGCCAACAATAAGTAAAATTATCAAGGCACTCCACAGTCCGGAAAGTGCAGATTCCAGCAATATAAAAGGGGTAAGGTCACCAGCAAACATGGTGTCATCATATAATCTTCTCGATACAGGGATGAACAGTTTTCATCTGAGATTTGAAGGATGATGTTTAGTAGTCTTCCGTTCAATGCAGGCGTGTCCAGACTGCTAGCTTAGTACTAGAAGGCTTGGTAGTTCTAATTTGTAATTTCAACTAATTCAGGTACATGGACCTCAATCTGGAAAGAGAGATAGAAATTGTGGGGAAACAAGCTGGATGGAAAGGCCAGCAAAGAAATACACCCCTGATTTCTCTATGTCTCTCAGTGCGGCTTTTAGAAGTGGTGCTAGTGCTATGAGGATTCAGTATGCATTCAAGAACCACAACAAAAGAAAAATGAAGACTGCTGCTGCACGAATACAGAGCCATTTCCGAACATGGCAGATTAGGAGGAACTTCATGAACATGCGAAGACAAGCTATCAAAATACAAGTAAAGCTTCTGTTACTATTATGTGTTTTGGTTTCCTAATTCTCCTTTTTCCCAGGGATTCATTTTGATCATGTGGTGTTAGTAAACACTGAATGAATCCATCTGACTGATACCTTTTCCCATTTTGAACTAACAAATTTGAAATTTTATCTTTTTTTTTTATCCTGTGTGTATCTCATCCATCGTGTCGTCTAATGATCCAAACATCTTGCTCAGGCTGCATACCGAGGGCATCAAGTGAGAAGGCAGTACCACAAGGCCATTGGAGTCGTAGAGAAAGCTATCTTGCGATGGAAGAAGAAAAGAAAAAGCCTGCACGGCATTGCAACTGGAATGCCAGTAGAAATGACCACAGATGCAGAAGCAGCAAACACTGCAGAAGAGGACTACTATCAGGTCGGCCGGCAACAAGCTGAGGACAGGTTTTATAGATCAGTGGTACGTGCCCAAGCTTTGTTCCGTTCTCATCAGGCACAGGAGTACCGGAGGATGAAGGTTGCTCATGAGAAGGCCAAAGTAAGGATTTCACCCTTGTGCCTTGCTGATACTGACTGACATCTGATAATACAATCTCCAGAAAGAATTTGGTTCACAGGAAAAACTACTTTGACTATTGCCAGTAATTCAGTTATTAGAATACTTGCGTACTGTAATTGAGCTTATGCTTTCGTCCAATGTTCTAAATGGAGTGAATCTGCTGTATGTTTTCGGAAATAGTCAGATTTGCAAAACCCAAACCTTGATATGCCATTTCAACTAGGGACTTCCACATGCAGTTATCGTTATAAACACTACTAGATTCAGTTTGTAAACACTACCGTAATTGCCTTTTACATCTGTGCTTGTCACTTCTTAATGAAATACACGTGAAGTCATATTCTAGAAAAAAAAAATCTGTGATTGTCATTGTATTTTGCAGGTGGAGTTCAGTTAAAAGTAGTTAAGACGGGCATAGGTTCAGGATCTGAACCTGCCGTTAGCCTTCTTCTATGGTGTGTATTTGGTTGGTTTTTAGTTGGGCAAAAACAGCATTGTGCTTATTAGGTCTGGTTTATGTGGACGCAGAATACAAATAATGTCGTAAATGCTGGAGTAATAATCAATTCCTATCTCAGGTTCAAAAAAAAAAAAAAAAAAAATCAATTCCTATCTAGGTGGATTGCAGGCAACATTTGCAATATGTTTTCTTTATTTGATGGATTTTCCTTACACCGCTTATGTATAGTACGAGTTGCGTATATATCCAAAGGATGTTTGATCGGCGACACCCTTGCCTTGACGCTGGAAGCACCCCAGGCGTCTGATTTTGGACGCCTGGGGTTGAGATCTCTCTGCCTGGGGATATAGCTCGCTCTGCACCATTCCACTGTCTTGCATATTGCTCCGGACATATTTTCAGATGTCTTGCTTTTGTCATATATTCACTCCAGCACATTCGCTAGAGTTCTTGAGTTTGTTCTAGTTCTTATTACCCTAAACTGTTTTACGGTTTGCTGTTTCTATCTGAGAAGAAGAGGATCACTCTGCTCCTTAAAAAAAAAAATTCAGTTGACAGCATCTCGAATTCGAAGCACAAACCGCTTCCATTTCAGATGGGGGGCAGACAATGCCCACACCACAACTGAAGTTTAGTGACAGGCGATTAGAGCAACACATCTTCCCTACTGATCTGGTAGCCTTAACACAAACAAAAAGAATCACAAGTTCACAACACATAGATCTAGTCTATTACTATATATGAACCACATCCTAAACACACCTGATATACTTCACTAACAATAACAAAGAGGAGCAGAGCATTATGCCCTTCTATTAACTTCACGCCTGATCATGCAAAGGATGGCACACTCTTTCACCGAATTAGCATTACTTAAAATACCCTAAATGCAAGATTCTTTTTTCCTCGACACACACTCTCTCTCGAACTCTCCCGGCTGCTACAGTTAAAAAAGAGGAGGACAGGCGATTTCGACGCCGCCGGCGGAGACGGCGGTCTCTCCCGCCTCCGATGGCCTGAGCGCCTTCGGGAGGTGGCGGAGACCGCCGGTCTCTCGCTGGCGACTGGTGGTGGAGGTAGTAGTAGTGTAGGTCCTAGTAGATCTAGGGTTCGGTTCCCTGGCGTCCACGTTGAGGCGGAGGCGGCATCGGCGCTTTGGAATAAGTCCTCTCGAGTTCTCCCTCGCCCCGGTGGCGCTCTACTCTGGCGTCTCCGGCGAGCTCGTGGAGGTGGTGCTCCCGCCGTGGAGCGAGGTAGGAGTCCACCGGTGATGTCTTGCCGGCCCTGCAGGGAGGTGAGTTCGCCGGCTTCTTCTTTTGTGGATGGTGAAGCAGCTCTGGGTGTGGCGGAAGTTTGGGGAGTGGATCCGGCCCGGTTTCTCCGCGGCGGCTTCGTCCGTCGTCGGCGTGGTCTGGTCCAGAGCCGGCGGGGTCTGGGGTGCGTCCCCGGCCGACGGACTTTCAACGAGGGCTTTATCCCGTCGATGTTGATGGGTGTGTTTTGCGGCTCACTTCAAAGCCTGATGATGGCGAAGAGGCTCCTCCGGCTTTCGGGTTGGTGGCTACTGCTCCTGGCGAACGCCGCCGGTGACCGACGGCGAGCTCCAGTAGGTGTAGGATCCAGGGACTTGAATGTATTTTTTTCATTTGCTAGGGTCCTTTTTGTAAATGGTCTGGTGGTACAGCTGTCTTCTGTATCCATCCAGAATGTACCTGTATGGGTTCTGGTATTTGTACGGTATTTCTAATCGAATACAGGTATGTTCGATTCAAAAAAATAAAATAAAATAAAATACCCTAAATGCTAAACTTTTAGAGCTCAGAACACATCACTAACGCCCTTTTCATTTTTACTTCAAATCTTAAGAATCCTCCAGTACCAGTAAACTCTTTCGCTGAAGCTGGCAGCTGCTCAGACAACCTTGAATGTAACTAGACATGCATACAGACATCATGCGCATGCAGGTGGTCTTCGTCGGCCTGCTGATCTGATGCCGTGTATACGTACTGCTTCAACGACAGAAATGCTTTCTGATGAGGCTGCGATGATTGTTTGGCGCGCTCGCTCTCGGCATGTTCGCATGCCATCAGCTCAAGAATTTGGAGCCCGGATGCATGGCTCACAATATATAATCCTGTGGTGACATTATATTATTGCCCGGGCACAGGCGGTCTTTAATTTAATTTGACGCTGTGCTGTGGGAAGTTTGGCCATGTTAGTGCAAGGTCTCCGTGTTGATCAAATGAGCGCCCGTGACGATCGATGTCATCACATTCAGCTCGATGCATGATCACTGGATACATGCATCCATATATCCATCCAAGTGGCCGGCTTACAGACGCATATATATAGTAGAGGAAGATGCGATGCATGCATGTTTTCTCGTTTACCCTGCGTCCCTGCCTGCTGGATAGGATACGAACATCTACAGACCAAAGTGACCTATCACGGCCGGGCTTCCAAATAAATAATGAGGCCATAATAATTCGGCCCATCTAGCTCCAACACATGAACGAATTGGAGGGATAAGGTTCTAGCTAGGGTTTCAATCGATCATCAATCCAACTCGCCGGCGACTATGCTTTCAATCATCAAATGAAACAAAAGGAAAAGGTCGCCGACTGTTCCTCATGACGAGGTATTTGGACATGTTGCAGATCTCCGTCGACGGATGGGCCGCGTCTTGCGCCGCCCGCTCAGCCGCAGCGGCCGCATCCCGCGCCGCGCGAGCAGCCGCCCGCTCGAACGCGGCGGTCGCATCCCGCGCCACGCGCTCGACCGCGTCTCGTTCCGCGCGCTCGGCGGCGTTGGCCGCGTCCCGCGCCGCGCGCTCGGCGGCCGCCGCCGCGGCTGAGGCCGCACGCGGAGGGTCGGCCATCAGAGGCTTTGACTATCCGGAGGAGGAGGAGGAGGAGCGACGACGACGACGCGTCCTCACCGGCACCGAGCCACCACGGACACCACGTACGTAAGCCAATGCCAGTCCCGTCCCGGCTTCCCTCCCTCCGATCCCTGTCCTTGCAGCCGACTTGCAAGCAACAAGCGGCGATTCGTTAATTGATGATTGCTGTTGTGATTGGCGGCAATGCATGCATATGCAGGTGATCTTGTGCCAGGAGTTGACGTCACGGAGAAGGACCTCGAGTCCGACGAGGCGACATGGGCGTTGTACGAGCAGTGGTGCAAGGCTTACAGCAAGGCGCGTGACCGCTCCGAGATGGCTCGCCAGTTCTGCAGGTTCAAGAGCACCGCGGCGTCTGTGCTGTCCTCGAACCAGTATTACGAGGGAATGATGGCACGACCACGACCACGAGGCTGCTTAAGCTTAAGTCTGTCACGCTGACGTACAGCTACGATGCGCAAGACATCGTCGTCGAGCTCAGCAGCAAGTGGAGATCCTTGTCTTTTCAGCCTTATAATAGACAGCATTGCAATCGATGTCGACCCCCGCGCGCAGGACACCCCCTGCTGCGCCTCCGCCATGTCGCCGAGAACGGCCTGGATCCGGCCGAACTCGCCGCAGCTCTTGACGGCGCCCAGGAGGCAGTTGTACACGAACTGGTTCAGCACGGCCCCTCTCGCTTGAGATGCTCCACGACGGCCAACGCGGTGTCCGGGCGGTTGTCCTTGCCGAGCCCCCGGATGACGCACGCATATACATACACCTGGAGCGGCAGGACCGCAGGAGCCGGGCCTCGCCGTCGCCGTTGTAGTCGTTCAAGAAGGCATTCACCAAGGAATCCACGTCGTCGGCCGTTCTGGAGTCGCGCATGCAGCGCCGCGGCGACCGCGATGCCCACGGCTCGCCCTGCCACCGCCGCCGCTGCCGCCGCGAACTGCGAGGTTCTAGAACGGGACGCGTGTCACGCGTCACAACACTCGGAGTCCCCTAAGTAAAAAGTAAAATAAAGGTTGCTTTTTTAGCGGGCACGCGCGTACAGAATGCAAACGTGCGTACCTCGGCGCGAGGGCGGCGGTCCACTGGCGTCGAGGGCGTGCGAGGTGGCTGCCGGTGGAGTGGAGGGCGGCGAGGGAGGAAGCCATGGCGGCGAGGCCGTGGCGCGAGCGTCCAAGCGCCGGTGGCCTCTGAAACTGAAAGAGACGAACGGCTATCTGTTTGTGGCGGTTGATTGCTGAGGAGCAGCCACGGCCCACGAGCGAGACCAGCAGCTTGTGGCTGCCGGCATCCGTGCCTCCGTGGCACTCTTGTCTGCTTAAACACTCACGTGAGCATTCGAAGAAAAAAAAAAACTGAGGTCTTTTGTGGAAGAAAATACAGCTAACCTCCAGTAGAGGATTTCATTCTAATTAAGGGTATGTTTGACACCAAGAGCTAATCATTAGCTATCTAAAAATTAGGTAAAATTAGTTTTAGCATATTTAAATAAAAAGAGCTAATAGATGAGCTAATTTTTTTAATTAAGCCAGATAATTGGCAAACTCTAGCTAATTGAGCTAATCATTAGTAGCTAAAAATAATTTTTAGTATATTCAAACAAGAGAGCTAATAAGGGCGTCTCCAATAGTTTTCAAATAGCTAGTCCAGGAGAAATTCTATTAGCTATATATTAAGACATCTTTATAAATAGGTAGTTAGATGAGACATAGAAATAAGAAAAAATACACACTATAGTGGAGAATTATATGAGAGAGATATTTCTAAGAGATTGTGCTTTGGACTAGCTATTTAGAAATCGCTAGCTATTTAGAAGTCGCTAGCTATTTGATCTCTCTCCTTAACAGATAATGGAAGTATTACTTTTTTATTATTTTTATGTCTCATTAGCTAGCTATTTACAAAGAAGTCCCGATAGCCAATAGAATTTCTTCTAGACTAGCTATTTGACAACCATTAAAGATGCCCTAAGTGAACTATTTTTTTTATTAAGCCAATTAGTTGGCTAACTCCAGCTAATTGAGCTAATTTTTAGTCTCAATTAGTAACTAGCCCTAACTCAACCAAACATACCTTTAAATAAGAAAAAGAGCTATATTGTTTATGAATGAAACCTACAGGACAGATCGAGAGTAAACACAGTTTAGGCAATAGAGAATATATTAGGCAGGGGTGGTCGTGGCCATGACCTATACAATGTAATCAGGAGCTTTTTATGCTTGCTTTTTAAAATAAACTAGTGATCTGTAAAATTATTATTTTTTCTGCATTATATTTTTGGTATTAATAGAAGCAGAGATTTTGTTGAAAAAAAAGTAACCAATACCTCTCCGATCAACTCAAAAATTTCTTTCATATTTTTGGTATTAACAAAAGCAGAGATTTTGTTGAAAACCTTCTTAACAACTTTAATTAGATCTCTAAATATTACCATTATCTATTTCAATTTTCACGCTAGCCAATGATGAAGAGAGAAAATGACTCTTCAAAAGTACGCATAGCTTATAGAAAAACTGTTAAGGTCTCCTTTAGAACACATGTTTCTTAAAAACGCAGGAATAGAAAAATAACACATGAATAGGGTTGCACCAAACTTGTAATTCTACAAAGATTCTATAATACTAGGAAATTTCTAATGTAGCCTTTAGATAGAACACAGACCAATATAGGAAACATAAGAGAGAGATAGACACAAATAAAAGTTCCATGTGGTCTAACCTCATGTTTGTTGTCCTGTAAAATTCTATGTTTTTCTACATACCATCACCATCCTAAAAAATTTCATAGGGTTCAATTCTCTAAAAAAAAAAAATTAAAGAGATGTGTATAAAAAACTTTTCCTTTAAGATTGAAATCCTCTAAAATTCCTATATTTTAAACGAGTTAACACTCTCGGATATGCTTTTAAAAGGCGTGCCAAACGCACTTGACTCTTTCCCCCCAGTTTCTTTTCTTTTAATTAATTAATTAATTACTCCCTCTGTCTCCGAAAGTTTCAACTTCTAGAGTTGTATTAAATCAAAATTTTCGAATTTTGACTAAATTTTTTAAAAACTAATATTTATGATATCAAATTAGTACTATTAAATTTATCATATAATATATTTTATAAAATATTTATTTAATATTATAAGTATTGATATATTTTTATAAAATTAGTTAAATTTAAAAATATTTGACCGGCACGGATTAGTTGAAGCTGTCAGGACAGTAACGTTCCTACGCCCGACGCCTCAGGACTCAGGTCAACCGTCAACTTCATGAAAGTTCACAGCGGCAACGCCGTGTCCCGCCGCGTTGGACTGACCCTCCGCCCCCTCCCTCAGCCAGTCAGCCTCCACTTCCACCTCCACCTCCACCTTCTCCCTCCCCGTCCCCTTCAGTTTCTCCCTCCACTCCAGTGAAACACCGCGACGATTGTCCACGAGGTGAGCACCCTGATCCATTCGCGATCTTCCTCCGTGCTCCTGCACTCATCTCTCTCCTTTTCTGTTTCCTCGTTCTCCCTGCGAGCCGCGACGGACGTTCCCAATCCTAGCTGCGATTTGGGACTTTAGCGTTTAGGTGCATTTTGGATTTCTGCAGAGGCGGGGGGCCCGACAACTTCTCCTTCTTGGCCGGGCGCCTTATCTCTAGGATTAGCGCTGTGTCGGGCACCTCGGGTACGGGCGCGGGGTTGCGGCCACCGGGCTTCGTCTCCAAGGTAGCTAGGCGCCGCGGCGGGCACCTTGGGCACGGTCACCGGAGTGCGATTGTTGGCAGGTGCTGCTGCGGTGCCGGTGCTGGGCTAGCCATGGAGGAGGACTTGGGTATGGGCATGGCTTGGGTGGTGGAGGGCTCGATGGCGGGGGTGGATGCGGGAGATCTGGGCGGAGCACGCGGTGGCGGCTGGCCGAGGACATGGGGAAGCGTTGTTCTGATTTTCTTCGTCGACGGAATGGACCCGCTAGCGCACTGACAGGGGGAAGGGTAATGGAGATGTATACTGGGCTAGATCGATTTGCTCTGTAACAAGTTACGGGCCTGTTCATCCAAACAAAAAACAACGCCAAGCGTTCACGCTGTGAACCGTTGACGGGCTTAACACGTCTAACCAAACAGCATCTTAGATGTAATATCTGGGATTGCTTATACTAGGTACCCTTACATATTCAAGTGGGTGCTATAACTTGTGATAGGTTGTTTCTTGTTATTTGCAATTGTGACGTAGATGAAATTATGCATTTTTTCTTTTTCCTTTTTTGAAAATATCATGCCATTTCTTTTGTATGGTTTGAATCTCATCCGATATTTTTGAAATTTCGTGTTTATCCCTAGGTCCTGATATTGTAAACCCTGATGCTTTTTTGAGTATTTTACCATGTTGCTTGAGAAAATGATTTTGGACTTTAAAGCTCTGATTAGTTGGCTCAGATAGAGTTGGGCTGTTCTGTTTCTTTCAGCACCTTTCTTTGCTTTCTGGAACGAAGTACCTAACTATTCTGTGCGGACAAACACACCAAAGTTTGCTGCAAGGTATTTAGGAGGAGTAACAATAGCAGAGTACTGCACCTCACATTTGCACTTCAGTATTGCTAGATTGATTATTCTTTTGGAGATATTATTGAAGAGGAGTCAACTTGGTGCTTAGTCCACTGTACTGTTGCCAATTCGGGCAATTTCATGTTGAGGCACTTGTACATACGAAAGAAGGTGGTGACTTAGTATAAGAGATGCAATTGCGTGCCTGCATTAAAAAAACTATTTCATAGGGTGAATGCAACAAACCTGAAAATTTGTCTTGGTTCTGTGGTTTGCTTACCTTGACACAACTTATTTCTTCTTTCATACAGCTATCTTGGTATGGTGAAATGTTTGATACAGAAACAGCTACCCGACTCACTGAAGGTACCCTGCATGCTGGGGAAGACATATAGATGTTGGCTGTCATGTGAAAATGCTTTGCAGTCAGGATTTTGCTTGAAAGAAAATGAATGGTGAGTCTAGTAGACATGATAAGCTGGAGAGCATGTTACAAGGTGGAAGTTCAGAACCACACAATGTACCACTAAAGTATTTGAGAAACATCACAAACAACTTCTCTGATGAGCGACTACTTGGCGAAGGTGGTTTTGGCACGGTATATAAAGTAAGATTGAATCACATATTTCAAACTTGTCAAACATATGTCACCAGACTATGCATAAACTCATGCATGTACTAATAAGAGAGTTGAAATAGGGAGTGCTACAAAATGGGGAAACGATTGCTGTGAAGAAAATTAACTCGTCAATACCAGGAGTTAAGGACCGGCAATTTGAGAATGAATCCAATCATCTTATGAGGCTTAAGCACCCAAATGTAGTGCTACTTGTAGGCTGGTGTTCTGAAACAGAGAATATATATGTGGAGTACAATGGAAAATACGTCTGCGCTGAGAAGTTAGAAAGGTTGCTTTGCTTGGAGTACATGCCTAAAGGAAACCTTCGTGAGTATCTTTCAGGTATAACAATTCTATACTGTTCCCTTTTTTTCGTTTGCTACTGTAAAATGTGGTTAGAGCATGCCCATTTCCAATTTCATATAGCACTCAGAATGCTTCTTTGCAAATGCAGATGCATCTTCCGGACTTGATTGGGATACACGATACAATATAATTGAGGGTATTTGTTATGGTTTACGTTATCTCCACGAGTAATGTCTACCTAATGCCCCTATTGTTCACATGGATCTGAAACCTGCAAACATATTGCTCGATAACAATATGGTGCCGAAAATTGCAGACTTTGGCTTGTCAAGACTCTTCAGTGAGGAGAAAACTTGGACTTGCACAATAAGCCACCATGGAACATTGTATGTCAAATGCCTCTTGATAGTTCATTCTTTCAGGGATAGCTAAGATGAATTGTCTTTACAGATGTCTCATGGCTTCAAGGTTGACGCACTCATGTTGAAATGCAGGGGTTACATGTCCCCAGAATACATAAACAAAGGTCTAATCTCAACAAAGTCAGACATATTCAGTTTGGGTGTAATAATCATTGAGATAGTGACAGGAGGCAGGGACTACCCAGATGAGACTGGAATATCTCCCGATGAATTTATTGAGACAGTAAGGAAATTATATTTCAATTTTTAAAGCAGAGCTGCTTTTGTTGTTGTTGTTGATAAGACTGCTTTCTTAAGAAAGAGATGGTGTTACTCTTTTTCCTCTGTGGTAATATTTTAGATTTGTGTGATTTTGTAGGTACTGCATAACTGGAGTCTGAGAAAGAGGATAAAAAATTTATTTGGGGTATCACTAGAAGTTGATTACCAACAAATAAGAAGATGCATTCAGATTGGTCTAGACTGTGTGAAAACTGATCGGTCCAAAAGGCCAACAATAAGTCAAATTATCAAGGCACTCCACAAACCCAAAAGTGCGGATTCCAGCTATATAAAAGGGGTAAGGTCACCAGCAAACATGGTTTCATCATATAATCTTCTCGATACAGGGATGGACCCTTCTCTATACACGGTGAGTTTTCATCTGAGATTTGAAGGATGATGTTTAGTAGTCTTCTGTTCAGTGCAGGCGCGTCCAATACTGCCTGCTCAGTATTAGGAGGCTTGGTAGTTCTAATTTGTAGTTTCAACTTACCAGGTAGATCGACCTCATTTTGGAAAGAGAGAGAGAATTTGTGGGGAAACAGGATGGATGGAAAGGCCAGAAAAGAAATACACCCCTGGTTTCTCTATATACGAGACCTTCACTGTGGCCCTGCACCAGTGGCAAAAGAAGACTGCTTTACGGAGGATTCGGGTTATCTTTACCACTGTGGTCTTTGTTGTCCTGTTGAAAAAACGAGGTATGTGTTCATGTGTTTTTCTTCTAGAGACAGTTGCTATATAATACAATTGAGTATATTCGCAAATTTGCAGCTGCAGCTGTATCTCAATCTCTATCTCTATCTTTGTTTCCCTATAAATCATCAGTTTCAATCACCCTGCATCTACCCGTGTTACCACAACCGAATGCCAGAGTTAATGTGTCTGCCCGCTTTTCGTTGTTTTATTAAGTTAACCATTCTTTTTACCCTTTAGCGACATCAGGAACGCGCGCGAAGTTCGCGACTTCCACCCACCGCGGCTAGGGTTTCCGGCCGCCACGCCGCCGGCGCCGCCCATCGGCTGGTCGCTCCGCCCGCCCAGCGCCCTCCGGGGGAGAGCTGTGGTGGATTACCCCACCTCTGTCATCGGGAACCACCACACTGCCGCGCACCACTCCGCCGAGCTCCCCCTCTTCCTCCTTCGACGATGGCGCCGGGCGCTCCCCAGGCGCTGCCGCTGAAGCCCCGCCACCACCAGCCGTTCACCTTCGCCGAGACCAACGGCTCCCTCCTCCAGATCTCTGACGACGAGGACGAGCAAGAGAAGGAGGAGGAGGACGACGACGATGCTGACGCAGGGGAGGCCCGCCCCTGCGCTGCTGCCGGGCAGTCGAGTGGCTCCCTCTCCCTCGCTCCCTGGAGGGGTGGCAGGACCCGCGACTGCTACAGGTGCGGGAGAGGACGCGGCTTCTGGGGCCGCGACCAGGAGTCGTCGCGTGCGTCGCCTGCGCGCGCGGTACTGTATTGCGTCGTGTGCTCGGGCGATGGGCACCATGCCGGAGGGGCGCAAGTGCCTGGAGTGCATCGGCCGGCCAGTGACCGAGTCCAGGCGGGGCGCCAGCTGGGGCGGGGTCGCGCCCCTGCGGCGGCTTCTCAGCGTGGCGGAGGTGGAGCTGGTCATGAGGAGCGAGAGGGAGTGCATGGCGAACCAGCTTCGGGAGGAGGTCGTGTACGTCAACGGCACCATGCTGTCGGCTGAGGAGCTCGTGGTTCTGCAGGGGTGCCTGTGCCCGCCATCTAAGCTCCGGCGAGGTTTCTATTGGTACGATAAGGTGTCTGGCTTGTGGGGAAAGGTATGTGGCTTGTGATCATCTTAATTATCCTGTCCTCTTGGGTAACCTCTAGCTGTTTCTGTTTGATGCACAGCAAACACTCTATAACTAAACTGATTGTGATTCGGGTCCATTTAGTAGAAATAGTAATATTACACCAGTCAATGTGCATAGATGAAGTGAGGATTGCTTAGTATTCTGTTAGGTAAACCCATCTTAATTTTCCTGTGCTCTTGGGTAACCTCTAGCTGTTTCTGTTTGATTCATAGCAAACACTCTATAACTGAACTGATTGTGATTCGTGGCCATTTAGTAGAAATAGTAATATTACATACACCAGTCAATGTGCGTAGATGAAGTGAGGATTGCTTAGTATTCTGTTAGGTAAACTCTTTGAAGGACAATTGATGTGATTTTTTTTATAGCTACAGTTCACTAGGTCTGTAGTATTAATCGGGATCATGAAGTATGATCTGGATGTGTGGTGCTGTTGAACTTGATGGAGCTTTGATGAATCAGCACCATCAGGCATGTTGTATCATGGCATGCATGAATTCTCCTTGTCCTAGGAATGATGATGTATGGCATGCTGTCTAAATCAGGAGAATCTAATAATTTTACACTGCTCAGAAAAGATTGCGCACCCAAGCTGGCATGCCAGCAATTTAGTCATGACATATAGACCATGATTTTGGCATCTCGTGCTACGGTTTAGGTAGGCTTCTGTTGCATGGAAGGATTGAATAGTAATCGTGATTTTTTTTGGGTCCTTTTATGCAGTTCCATAATTGTTCAAAATCTCAGCTGTGGCATTATGAATTTTGCTTGTTTCTTACAAATCTATAATAATTTTATCACCGACAACTCCAACAAACTTTTCACTGAAAATATTCCAGGAGGGATACAAACCACATTGCATAATCACCGCAAATCTAAATGTTGGAGGTTCTCTAGATCAAAAGGCAAGCAATGGGAACACCGGAATTTTCATTAATGGGCGAGAGATTACAACAAATGAACTTCAACTGCTTAAGGTTTGTAATCATATATTCATATATACTTTTTTAGATAGTGGAGTTCATCCCTCTACTACTTGTTCTTGAAATATGTTGCTATCTATACTTTTATTAAAAAAAAAAAAAAAAGGATTTCAGGTGGCAGGAGTTCAATGTGGTGGGAAACCTCCCCGTCACTTTTGGTTGAACGCTGATGGGACTTACCAAGAGGAAGGCCAAAAAAACTATTAATGGAAAGATCTGGGATAAGGTAACCCTGAGATTCTTCTTGTGTAGATGGTGTTGTAATTTTTAGGATGGTAACTAATCCGCTTTGAATTTGTCTTCATTTCTCAACAGCCTATAGTGAAGCTTCTTTTCCTGTTCTGTCATTGCCAACACCGAACAAAGCTGCTATTCAATCTGGTGAAGATGCTGTTAACATAGTAAATCGAGCCATCCCTGACTACCTGGAACAAAAAAACAACCCAGAAGCTTTTGTTGGTTGGGTCAGGGGCAAGCACCATACTCAAGCAGGTATGTATGCTTACGGACATCTAGCATATTCATGTGCACAAATAACTAAATTGATCGGCTGCAGTAAGATCACCACCCAAGATATAATTTGCAGTTTGCACGTGTATAGCGATAGAATATCCTGCACCCCCACAAATTTGCAAAGTTGTATGGAAATTAATTTTGAATCTATTGAACTAGAAGTATACCCTGCGCGTTGCCGCGGGATTTTCTTAAAAATAAATCTGATATATACATAGCATTACTATTGGTATGTATATTGTGTATACATATATATTTGATTGTATCAGATCTTGTAAAAAATTGGTAAGCTAATGGAAGAAAAACCCAGTAGAATGTTTGGTTATATTATAAAGGAATATATTATAAAGGAAAATATAATGAAACAAATAGGATAAATAGATAACTTGTATATTAATAGATTAAAGAGTTAAAGTATTTCACATGATAGAGATAGAGATGACATGGATATTTTTTGTAATTAATAAGGGATAACATGGATTTAGTGGGGAATGATGTGGACACCTTGCATGAAGAGAGAACATTTAGTGGAGTCACTTAGTGGGGAATGATGTGGACACCTTGCATGAAGAGAAAAATCATCTAGTGGGGTTTGTCTTTCTGAGAGTTTATAGATACACCAGGCCAAGTTCTTGTACAAGAGTGGCAAGCCATTTTCGGTGGATGAGCATGAAGATCTGAAACTTATCATACAAAGCAACATATACAACTACCTTGGCATCTTACTTGAAGGCCGTGAGCGGTTTGAAGAAGAATCTTTAGCTGATAGAAGAAAAATCAGTCCATGTGACCCTTCTAGCTCTGGTATGACCAAATCTCATGTTGTTACAACTTCTGTTCTTTCCTTTTGCTCTTCTTTTTTGGGCATAAGTGAGTAATTGAAATGCCAAGTGTTCCATGAGACTCCTAATTATTAATTTTTTTTTTTTTGTAAAACAATGTACAAAAAGGAAACATTCCTTTATTTGTAATATGCCTACTACAAGTGTTTTTTTCTTTGTTTTTCTGCAGGCTGTTGTGAATCTGGAGTGTGTGATGAAGTCAATGAGTACTCCCTTATTCCACGCTTAAAAGCATTCTCGGATTGGATTCTTAAAGCAATGGCTTTAGGTAATCTTGAAGACATCTTTCCTGCAGCAAGCCGTGAATATGCACCACTTGTTGAGGAACTATGGAAAGATCCTGCTATTCAAGCTACATATAGAAGAAGAAGTGAACTGCCATTCCTTCCACCTGCTGCCAATTATTTTCTTGACAAGGTACTATTGGCTAATGCCAGTCCTCTTTTTCTTTGGTTTTATAGAGTTGGAAGTGTTTATTTACATAGTGCAATGCGATTCTTCATTTTTTAATCTTTTTGTCTGAAACGGTCAGGCTATTGATATATCTCGATCGGAATATGAGCTCTCAGTCATGGATATACTGTATGCTGATGGGATTACATCTTCAGATGGGCTAGCATCAACTGAATTCTCTTTCCCTCATTTGTCTGATGAGCCCGATGCACTGCTAAGGTTAGTTCTTCTGTCACCATGCATTGGTAGTCTGCTATTACCTGCCTTGCTGAGTCTGAGGTTGGTTTTAGTTTGTCTGTCTAGTATTATCTTGACTAGACACTCTTGTAAATCTGTAAAAAAAGTGAATAAGATAATTTCTTTTGTTTTCTTTTTTGATGTATGGGCACGAGGTATGTTCATGTAGAACCTATTAAACCTCACGTGCATATTTAGTATATGCTAGTTTTAATTCTTGATATGCTAGGTTCAATTATTGATTGTTATTGGGATCTCAACTGTAATAGGTGTTTAGTACTTATATGCTAGGTTCAATTCTTCATATGCTAGGTTCAATTCTTGATTGCTATTGGGATCTTCATCATCAACTGTAATAGGTGTAATAATGATGGGGGACATTTTGATTTGTTTTCAGGTACCAGTTGATCAGGATAAACAGTAGAGGTTTGCATGAGAACTGCAAATGGCTGCAAATGTTCGATGATGTAAGGCTTGTTATTTTTTGTGTTTCTGCTAGTGACTATGATGAGTACTACGAAGATGCAAATGGTACCATTGTCAACAAGATGGTAGAGAGCAGGCAGCTGTTTGAGAGCATTGTCCTTCATCCAACATTTGAGCATATGGATTTCCTTCTACTCCTCACCAAGTTTGATCTCCTGGGGCAGAAGATTTACAATACCCCACTGACCTCATGCGAGTGGTTCGATGACTTCACTCCTTATATCAGCCGCAACCTTCTCAACGGCACCAGGAGGAGCACGCGCAGCAGCACCGGCGAGACGCTGCCCCAGATGGCCACACACTACATGGCGTCGAAGTTCAAGAGGCTGTTCCAGTCGCTGACTGAGCGGAAGCTCTACGTGTCCTCTGTGAACGCCCTGGACCAGGAGTCGGTCCGGTCAGCGATCCGCTACGGGGAGGAGATCATCAAGTGGGAAGAAGAGAAGCCTGTGTTCGGTGCCAGTGAGACGGTTTACAGCGAGGAGCCGAGCTCCTTCACTCACTGGCTTGACACCCAGCCTTTGCTGTGTGCAGAAGAGATGTAAATATTTGTGCATTTCCTCCCCAGCACCCTTTCTTAGAGTTGCACCCACATTCCTTTTGTTCCTAGCTGATCATCGGCTTGTCTGGCTGTTTAGTTATTTGCATGTAGAATGATGAGGCGCGAGAAGATCCGGCCCGTTCTGATTCATGTAAATTGCATTATGAGTTGGTTGCAATTGATGCATTAGGCTGGCGCATGAATCTTAATTATCTCACTATTTACTTCATTTTTAAGAAACATATTGTCCTTTTGTTTGTACGTAAGGCCGTTTATTTCTTATCAAAACCAAAAGGATTGTAGGGGGTTGAGGGGGGATTTAATCCCTCCCAATCCCCTTGGTTTTGGGATCAGAACTATATGCCCTAAATTGTTACTACGACAATTCACTGAAATGACATGTATACCCTTGAAGTTGATAGTGATTTGTTTGGTTATTAACCTTGTAGGATTGGGCTTGCTCGTCATCATATTCTCGGTTCTCACCAAGGCAACTTATTTTCTGCAACCTTATTTGCTGTAAAGTCCACTCTATACAATTTGAACAGAATTGAATACTATCTGAAAGGATCGTGATCAAAGTACCACCACTGGGAATCTATCATCTTCCTCTAGCTCTAGTGTGTGTGCTACTAGATTGTTAGGCTATCAGCTATCACTGTATCTTTTTAAATTTATCCTCTAAAAGCCGTCTGGTCATTAAGATTCTTTTCTTTAGACTACACACTCACGTCCAGGAGCGTGCGTTCTGGACGGCGCGCCAACATCATCATGCCACGCTGGCGTGGCGTTGAATCGCGCCCTTACGCTAAATCGGGCGCGGGTAGCCGCGTCCCGGGGCAGCGTCTGCGTGGCGTGGGTCCCACGCTGTCGCCGCGCCATGCCCGGAATGTGAGAGAGAAGGGAGAGGGAGATAGAGAGGAAGGGGCAGCCGCCGCTGGGGTCCTTGTCAGCGGCGGGTCCGGCCACGCGCGCCGCCTTCGCCGCCACGCCGCCGCGGCCATGGCCGCCGCCGCCCGCCTGATGGTCCCCACCCGTAGCCGCTTCGCCGCCCGAGCCGGAAAGCGCGCCCGCCGCCCGCGGCGGCGCTTCACTGCCGGCCACCAGCCAGCCCGTGCCGGGAGGAGGAAGGGCGCGCGCTTTCATACCGTCTTAGCGTGGAAGCCGCGCCGCCCGCCCATGAAGCCCGCCGCGCAGATGGAGCCGCCGCCGCCGCGTGGAAGCACGCCGCCTTAGGTGGAACCAAGGCATTTCCATGGCATGCCGCTCGATGGAGCATCGCGGAGAGAGAGGGAGTAGTATTCCGTGGCAGTGCTTTTGGGGGAGAAGGGAAAGAGGAGAGAGAGAGTGGCGTCGGTGTGGAAAAGAAAATAAAAAAAAAATCCGACACGCCGGTCTCATCGATATAGAGGAGAGAGATAGAGGATGGATGAGTGCGGAAGAAATCAAAATAGAGGAGAGAATCTCGCTGACCAGGACAGAATATTCCTTTTAGAGGATGATTTTAGAGGACGACGAGTGCGGATAGCCTTATACTCAATTCTTCCGCAGTCATCCATCCTCTATATTATCCTCTATCCGCTGTGGGGTCCACTGGTCACTTTATCTAAATATATTCATGTGACATATTATTTTAAAAGATTTATTGAAACAAATTTAATGGTGCAATTAAAATTTAATTTGGATTTTTAGTTTGTGAGATATAACATGTTTTATTACTAAACCATGGGACCCACAGCTACATGCACTCTCCCTCTCTCCCCTCTCTCCGCACATGCTGTCTGCGTCTGACTTGGTGACTGCCATGCGCAGGGCCCACACATCCTGGACGACATCCACTATCCCGCTGTTCGTAACGGATGCGCTTGTATACCGGACCAGACAGCGGACTGCACTGCGGCAGTTTAATCCGCTTTTCTCATCCTCCAGTACGTATTTAACGTACCCATTGCAGATAGCTTATGTTAGAATGAACATCATGAGCCAGATTTGCAGCACGTCACCACATGGTGGAGCCTGAACAATGTACATCGGCTCTTTATTTCCCCGTGACGGAGCGTGTTGAAGGTACGAACTGACGATGCTCGGGGAAACACCCTGCTCTGTGTTTACGTTCATTTTTTTTAAAAAAAAAACCTGCGCTGCACTTCCATGTCAATGTCACGAGGACAGTCTGAACCCAGTCGAACTCGCAGGCGCCGAGGAGGCAGTTGCACACGAAGCGCTTCAGCAGGCAACGACAACCATGCGTGATGAGTTTTGGGTGGTAAAGTAATGTGAGAAATTTCAATATTTAACCCTGAATTCGCAAGTTTGATAGCCAATTCGCAAGCCTTTCAATATTTAACCTTGCGCTCGCGAATTGTTTCAGTACGAGAGATTTCTCTTTGTTCCTCTTTTCTTAATTTCAATAATTCCTGGGCACTAGAAAAGATCATGCTGCTCTTCCCTCTAAAAACAGACGTAGGCAGGCTTGCTCTCGGTCTGTCGATAGTAGCACTTTCAAACAGTCGCTGTATTTTCTTGGGCGGCGCCGCGCTGGTGCATCTGCAGCGGTGCGGCTCGCCGAATTCGACGCGGCGGCGGGGTCTGGGTCTGGGTCCGGCGTGGGAGGCGTCCTGGCTGCCCTGCTGTTTGCGTGCGCCGTTCTTCTTGTCGCCCGCCAACGCGTGTCGCGTGGACGTGGAGGGCACCGCGCTCGACTTCCTACTGTCTACTGTTGGACGTGTGCGCTGTCACGTGCGCGGCCGGCGTCGGGATGGTGGAGGTGGCGTCCGTGGCGGATCCGCGCGTCGGCCACGGCGTCGTGCTGGCTAGCCCCCCACGGCGGCCGCCATCTCCACGGCGAGATCCGCGTCCTCAACGGCACGACGACCAACGGCCAGGAGCGTCCGTTGCTCTCGTGCGCGTCAAACACAGTGAAGGGCGCGGCGTCCGCGTCCGTGTCCACGGTAGCTGGAGCAACGCCGAGAACAAAGGTCCTCGGCGAGACGAAGCGGAGGTCCAGGGCACGGCGAGGCGAGGTGTCCTCGGGTGGGCTTGGTCCGACGGAGGGGGCGGGGACTCGACGTCCGTATGCATTCCCGTAGAAAATGGTGTAGACAGTGAAAAGATAAAGTTTTATAGTATCTAAATAGGTGAATTGTAATAGAATTTCTTCTAACTCGAAAAATTGTAATGGCCCGGATAAAAAAAAAAAACTAGTAGTTATAATGGTGTTTCCAATGCCCTCCACCTCCATCAACGGTCTTTTTCCGTATGAATGGAATCCATTAAAGTGCGTTGACGGCCGACCGACGACCGCCCAACTTTCATGCGATGCCGTATTCTTTACATCACCGCGTTGAGCTCACATGCCTGGTTCCACCCTAAAGCCTCCACTTCCCCTTTCCCCTTCTCAGCTTCTCCTCCTCCCTCCACTCCGGTCAGTCAGACACCGCGACGATTGTCCACAACCACGACCGCACGACGTGAGCACCCTCATCCATTGTTCGCGATCCTCGATTCTTCCCCGCGAGCCGCGACGGACGGTCCCAATCCTAGCTGCTATTTGGGACTTTGGATTTAGATTGGATGTAATATTTGGGACTGTTTATACTAGTTACACTCACATACATCAGGTGGGTGCTATAACTTGCGATATATACGTTTGCTGCTTGTTCTTGTTATATGCAATAATGCAATTGTGATGTAGATGAACTAGAGATAGTTTGTCGTAAAATTATACTAGTTTTTGTATGAGTTTAATTTGAATCCGATATTTCTAAGATTTTGTGTTTATCAGCAGGGGCCGATACTGCTAACCCTGATGCTTTCTTAGTGTTTTAGCATGTTGCTTGAGAAAATGATTTTCGATCTTGAAGCAGTACTTCATGTCTGTGCCTATCCATGCTCTGAAGTCTGTAAGCTGTTCAGATCCAAAAACTGGTTGGCTCGTACTCTAAACAAATTTAGTTGGCTCAGATAGAGAGTTGGGCTGCTGTTAGTTTCTTTCATCACCATTCTTGGCTTTCTGGATCAACGAAGTACCAATTATTAAGTGCAGGCAAATGTCCATTCCAGATACAGGCCAACGTTTAGTGCAAGATATTTAACAATATCAGAGTACTGCACTTCACATTTTGCCCTTAAGTATTCACTTAATTGCTAGATGATTGATTTATTCTTTTGGAGAGTGGAGACATTGAAGTGGAGTCAACTTGGAGCTTAGTCCACTGTACTGTTGCGAAGTTGGGCAGTTTCATGTTGGGGCTAGTGTACATACGAAATAAGGTGGTTACTTAGTAGAAGAGATGCAGTTAGGTAACTTCATAGTTTTTTTTTTAACTATTTCTCAGGGTGAATGCAACAAACCTAACAATATGTCTTGGTTCGATTTCTTCTCTCATAAAACTATCTTGGTTTGATGAAATGTTTGATACAGAAACATCAACAACCTGACTCACTAAAGGTACCCTGCATGCTGGGGAAGACAAATAGATGTTGGCTGTCATGTGAAAATGCTTTGCAGTCAGGTTTCTGCTTGAATGAAAGAAAATGAATGGTGAGTCTAGTAGATATGATAAGCTGGAGAGCATGTTACAAGGTGTAAGTTCTGAACCACACAATGTACCACTAAAGTATTTGAGAAACATCACAAACAACTTCTCTGATGACCAACTACTTGGTGAAGGTGGTTTTGGCACGGTATATAAAGTAAGATTGAATGACATATTTCAAACTTGCCAAATATATGTCACCAGACTATGCATAAATGCATGCATGTACTAATAAGAGAGTTGAAACAGGGAGTGCTACAAAATGGGGAAACGATTGCTGTGAAGAAACTTAACTCGTCAATACCAGGAGTTAAGGATAAGCAATTTGAGAATGAAGCCAGTCATCTTATGAGGCTTAAGCACCCAAATGTAGTGGTACTTGTAGGCTGGTGTTCTGATACAGAGAATATGTATGTGGAGTATAACGGAAAATACATCTGTGCTGAGAAGTCAGAAAGGTTGCTTTGCTTGGAGTACATGCCTAAAGGAAACCTTCGTGGGTATCTTTCAGGTATAATAACAATTCAATAAAGGTGTATCGTATCCTGTTCTTCCTCTTTCATTTTCTACTATAGATAATGCAGTTAGAGCATGTCCATTTTTCATTCCATGTAGCACTTTCAGAATGCTTCTTTGCAAATGCAGATGAATTTTCCGGACTTGGTTGGGACACACGCTACAAAATCATTGAGGGTATTTGTTACGGTTTACGTTATCTCCACGAGGAATGGCAACTTAATGCCCCTATTGTTCACATGGATCTGAAACCTGCAAACATATTGCTCGATAACAATATGGTGCCGAAAATTGCAGACTTTGGCTTGTCAAGACTCTTCAGTGAGGAGAAAACTTGGACTTGCACAATAAGTCGCGATGGGACATTGTATGTTGAATGGCTCTTGATATTTCATTCTTTCAGGGATAGCTAAAATGAATTGTCTTTATAGTTGTCCCATGGCTTCAAGGTTGACGCACTTATGTTGAAATGCAGGGGTTACATGTCCCCAGAATACATAAATAGAGGTCTAATCTCAACAAAGTCAGACATATTTAGTTTGGGTGTAATAATCATAGAGATAGTGACAGGACGCAGGGAGTACCCAGATGATACTGGGACACCTTCTGAGGAATTTATTGAGATGGTAAGGAAATTATATTTTAACTTTCAAGGCAGAGCCGCTTTCTTAAGAGAGAGATAGTGTTACTCTTTTTCCTCTGTGGTAATATTTTAGATTTGTGTGATTTTGCAGGTACTGCATAACTGGAGTCAGAGAAAGAGGATAAATTTATTTGGGGTATCACTAGAAGTTGATTACCAACAAATAAGAAGATGCATTCAGATTGGTCTAGAATGTGTGAAAACTGATCGGTCCAAAAGGCCAACAATAAGTAACATTATCAAGGCACTTCACAGACCGGAAAGTGCAGATTCCAGCAATATAAAAGGGGTAAGGTCACCAGCAAACATGGTTTTATCATATAATCTTCTCGATACAGGGATGAACTGTTTTCATCTGAGATTTGAAGGATGTATGTTTAGTAGTCTTCCGTTCAATGCAGGCACGTCCAATACTGCTATTTTAGTACTAGAAGGCTTGGCAGTTCTAATTTGTAATTTCAACTAACTCAGGTACATGGACCTCAATCTGGAAAGAGAGAGAGAAATTGTGGGAAAACAAGCTGGACGGAAAGGCTAGCAAAGAAACACACCCCTGGTTTCTCTATATACGAGACCTTCACTGTGGCCCTGCACCAGTGGCAGAAGAAGGCTGCTTTACGAAGGATTCGGGTTATCTTTAGCACTGTGGTCTTTGTTGTCCTGTTGAAAAAACGAGGTATGTATTCATGAGTTTTTTTACTAGAGACAGGTGACGTATAATAAAATTGAGCATATTCGCAAATTTACAGCTGCGGCCGGCCATTGTTCAGTAATGCAGCGGTGGTTGAGCCTGGGCCACGACCTGGACGTGGACCCGGCAGAGCTTCTGAAATGGCTGAACGAGGGCTTGGACGAGGACCTGATATCGTTCCCGAAGGCACCGAAATGACATGTATGCTCTCACTACAGCATGGCTGCTTATACAAGGCATTTAAAAACGCCTTCAAAAGTAGACAAAATGCCTTCAAAAACCTTTTTAGGCATACTTAAAAATGCCGGCTATAAACTGGACTCAAAAAGTCTTTCGAGGAATTTTTCCAAAACGCCTTCCAATATCGATATATAAAGGCATTTTTTAGCTGCCTATAATACTTTTTAAAAGCGTTTTTGTACAGGCCTTCAAACATTTATGGAGGCTTTATTAAAAATGCCTCCAAAACCAACTCACACATGCTGAAATCTGCTGGTAATTAAATATCAAAATAGCACAGTTCATCGAGAAATGAACCAATGAAAGGACACGTTAACAGCGGAATCCAAACATATTCAGGGGTTACACAGTTATATTTGTATCAAAAACAATCAATAAGGTAGAAAAATAATCAAATATCCAACTTTAAATGATGTTCCCAAGTCCTTATGTGGTTGTGTTCACATCACAGCTATGCATATGCAATATAAATCCATCTAACTATTGCCTCAGCGCGAGCCTTCATCAATGTTCAGAAACCAAACATATGCTATTTCTGCTTGAAATTAAATATGTCCACATCCAGCTATATGCATAAATGCTGTCCTCACTTGGCTATTGTCCCTGCTTGAAACCAAACATGTTCCAATGAGTAAAGGTATATACACTAGTGTGCCCATGTATTACTGTAAGAGATAGCACCATGAATTTTTTGAAATGACTTCAGAAAACAAAAATCTGGAAGCAGAGATGCTTACCTTTAACTATACTAACATCGAGACGTTCTTATATATATGTTGAGAACAAATCATTTTCATGAGTATCCTCAGCAAGCAAAGAAGGGTCTTACTTGAAATCTTATTTGGATTTCATCCTTCAAAAAAGTTATGACCAAAGCTGTAATCATATAATTTTTTTGAAGATCTATTAAGAACAAAATGTTTTTTTTTCCCCCAAAGCGGTAAGCTACAACAGTAAACTAATAAACCAATAGGAGGAAGAAAACAACATATAATTTCTTTCTTTCACAATGAGTGAACTACAGCTGTTATACAATTTCTTTCTTTCACAGTGAGTGAACTACAGGTCTACAGCTGTTTGAGTGAACTACAGCTGTTATATATTTACCAATAGCAGTAAACTAATAAACCTATAGCAGTAAACTACAGCTGTTACATATTTACCAATTTGAAGGTATGTATGCAACACCAAACTTAGGAACCTATAGCAAAGCAATCGTCACTTTACCTGGAAGACGATTCCAAATAATCCAGTTCCCACAACTCTCTGCCATGTAGCTGATAGTCTACGATGCAGTAGCAGCTTGAGATCCACTAGAACCACAAAGAGTCGACATTGCTCACTTCCTGAGTCAGGAATCCTGACAAATGCAAAAACAACAGTCAAATTAACACAGAGAAGTGAAACTGACCCCTTTTGTAAAGGTTGATAGCATATAGGTTTATAATGGTTGTACACTGCAACAGAGAGCGCCCGTAGGTTTACAAGGCTACATTAGTGCATTGGTTACGACAAATTCAAAAAGTACAAAACAATTGGCAGAAAAATTGCATCATCCAATCAAACAACATGCAAGAAACATTAGAAAAAGGCTAATCGCATATTCTAATTACTTCCTGACCAACTAAACGATTTCAGTGTGCATGATACAGGCTACAAGTCGGTTTAGTACAACAACAACAACAACAACAACAACAGAGCCTTTTATCCCAAGCAAGTTGGGGTAGGCTAGAGATGAAACCCAAGAGAGACGGAAACCTGGAAGACACAAAAGGGCACACGACGAAAGAAAGAGGTCACGGTTCGAGCACGTTGATTGCCAGCCTCCAAGCGCTCCTGTCCAAAACTAAATCCTTGGAGATATTCCACTCCTTAAGGTCTCTCTTAACTGCCTGGCCCCAAGTCGGTTTTAGGTCGACCTCTACCGCTCTTTACGTTATCGGCCCGCCGTAACCCCACTACGCACCGGCGCCTCGGGGAGGCCTCCGCCGGACATGTCCAAACCACCTCAATCGGTGTTGAATCAATTTCTCCTCCATTGGTGCCACCCCAACCCTATCCCGAATATCGTCGTTCCGAATTCTATCCCTCCTGGTGTGCCCGCAAAACCAACGCAACATACGCATCTCTGCCACACTCAATTGCTGGACATGTCGCCTTTTACAAGTCGGTTTAGTAATAAACACCAAAAGAGGCAACACAAACCTATGTGGAATTGGATCAAACATGTTACCTGCACAGAAGACGTGTATCAGGAAACGAAGCAATAGAATATTAGTAATTGAACAAAATTCAGCCCTCCTCTTCATTGTCCTGCTCGATGTACTAAGTGGCATAGGCAAAGCTGCAGGCAAAACTGCGCAGTGTAGGCAGGCTAGTGAAAATCAAACCTAGGGGATGGAGTTGGTGCGTGAAACCTCTGTATGACAACCCCACCGCAGAATCCATCAAATTCAGATGCAATGCTAATAGAAGAAGGGACCAAATAACCTTAGGCTGGTATATCTCATCTGACTATAACGCTTAAATTTGAAACTGGGCAAACAAGTTCCATGTCTGATGACCATCTATGCACGAATGAAACAACTACTGTAGAGCCAGCTAACAGAGCAAAATTGCCCAATCAAGATAAAAAAAATATAAGTCAATCTTCAGTCAAGTATAAACTCACAGCACTAGGCTAGGAACACATAAGCTAGGAAGAACAGATTTGATCATAACTGATTATAAAAGGAACAAAGGATTTACATTAGAGAGAAACCTTACCAAGGACTACCGGGATTGCTCTGCTGTGCATGTCAGCAACAGCACAGATACCATTCTCTGTTCCTGTCAATTATATGGAACAATGTTCATCAGCAGGGCAAATCTTGAACAGTAGTAAGGAAAAAAATTAAATGAATGCTACAAAGTCGGCATTGGCAGTAACATACAGTCTGTACTCTGTATTACTGTTATCCCCATTAGAGAAACCGAAACAACACTATACTTTAAACACGTTTTCAGACTTGGCGCTGCAATGGAAAAATTAAATGATAGCATCATGGGAAAATAGACATAATTTTCAGGCTGGGCGCTGCACGAACTCACAAGTTTTTCGTCATCATGTAAAAATGAAATGGAGCATAACTTTCAGACTTGACGCTGCACTGAAACACGCATGTTTGGCACTGCAATGCAACCAAATGCTATGACTAGCACAGTTTGCTTAATAGCATTCACACAGATAAGATGAATAGAAAAAAAATTGGCCACAGATTTGAATCAAGCAGCATCTCAAAAGAGGTTCTATGGACTGGATGCTATTGGGATTTACCTCAAGTGCCTCAGTAGTCGTAGCAGTAATAAGATGATTGGGGCCTCCTTGTAGGGGCTTGGATAGGCGCAGCGGAGGTGTCGTACACAGGTGGAGACAGAACCTCCTCATCGGCGAACTCGGCGTAGGTGCGAGCTCACAAGCCTTCACATCCGCCTCATGCCGTAGTGACTCCCAATTGCCTGAGGCCACCGTGATTCTGAATCGTGTCTCTGAGGAAAAGCTGCAGTGCCGGACCCGAGGACGATGGAACGGCCGGAGCCGTGGCCACAGTCGAGCGCAGCACCGCCGAACCCGGGGATGGTATGGCCGGAGCCATGGCCACAATCGAGCGCGGCACCGCTGACCTCGACACGGGCGGTGTAACCTACCGCGCCCACGGTCCGTCGGATCCGTAGTCCTACAAAAGGCGGAGATGGCCGGGGGCAGCGGGGAGGCGGCCGGGAGGGCGGGCCACGGTTGGTCGTGGAGGCGAGTGGAGATCGCAAGGACGGCGCTGGGCGGCGGCGGGAGAGACGGGCGGCGTGGGAGGTTTTTTTCTACCGCTTCGTAATCGGCCAAACCGGACAGCATTGGTTCGGTTTGGCACCTGTTCAAACCGTTAGGGTTTTTAAAATTTGAAATTTGAATTTAAAAAAAAATTCTAGAAAAATTTCTAAAAATAGTTCATGATTTATAGAATCCAATGATGCCAAAATTTTTCAAATTTGAGTTCGTTTAGTATTTGTTTTGACGTTTGGAAGTTTGAAAAAAAAAGAAAAAAAGGGCCGCGGCCCATTAAGGCCCGTGAGGCCCAACTGGCCCCAACGGGCACTTAATGCCTACGGGGGGGGGGGGAGGGGGCCGAACCCCTCCCCAGAATTCTCATCCGCCCCTCCTCGCTCTCTCGTCCGCCCGCTCTTGCGAAACCGGTCGCCGGAGCCGCCGACCGGCCGCGAGCCCGGCTTAACCGAGCGGGAGCGGCGGTTTATCGCCCGGCCCCGGATCCGGTGGAGACCGGGTGGGGCGGTTAGCCGCCGGTTTGGCAAGCGCTAACCGGCCGGGTGAGGCGGTTAGCCGTCGGTTCTTGTGATGACTAGCCGGCCGACCGAGGTAAGTTTTTTTTGTTTTCTTTTGTATTTAGAGTAGGGTTTAGGTATGATTTAGGTAGGTAATGGCTTTAGGTAGGTTTTAGAATGTAGGTATCATTTGATTTAGGCTTTAGATAGGTTTTAGCAAAGATTTAGTTTAGGATTTAGTTTAGATTTGATTTAGGATTTAAGATTAGAGGTAGGATGTGTAGTTTTTTTGCTTTAGGATTTAGGATTAGAGGTAGGATGTGTAGGTATTATTTTGTAAATAATTTAGGCATATTGTTTACGTACATTTTATTTAGATGTGACATTGTGTAAATTTTATTTATGTGATTGGTTCCTTTGTGTTTTTTCATATTCGTTCGCAGGTGTACAATGTCAGGAAGACACAAAAACATTGTATGGGAACATGGCGAGAATCTTGCTCCTGGATGGCGATGCAACTATTGTCATATTCAGAAATCAGGTGGTGGTTGCACGAGATTGAAACAACATTTGGCTGGGCGAGGGGGTGAGGTGGTGCATTGCAACGGGGGTGCTACCAGATGTCCGGGAGTATTTTCAGCGGGATATTGAAAGGACTAAGAAGGCAACTTCCGACCATCGGCTCGAAAGAAGTTGGCACGAGAGGCGGCTGCAAATGAGGGAAACCGTCCCCTCGATCAAGATGAATATGAAGCTCGGTTGCAGGAAGCACTCCGCCCGATCCAAAGAAGAACATGACTACCGACGGGGGTGGAAGCGAGAGGGGGTACTTACGAGTGAGGAGGGGGTAGTTCGCAGGGTGGTGGTTCGCAGGGGGGAATCCTTTGGGGAGGCTCTTTGGTAGAACAGGTTCACGAAGGGAGACTCCTGTGGTGGTGGAGGACTATAATTTGGCAGCCGGTGGGAGGAGAGGAATGGTGCAACCAAGGATTGATACGGGCAAATGGACGCAGAGGGGTAGGAATGCGAGGGAAGCTATTGGTACAGCTTGGGGAAAGTGGTTCCATATTTCAGGAATCCCTGGATTACAGGCCGATAGTCCGTACTTTGTAAGTGCGGTCGAGAGACACGTATGGGGTAAGTAGCTTTACTTGGAGAACTTGTTGCATTACCTTTGTTTCTTTAATCTAATGATTTGGTTATTGTTGCGGTGAAGGGATCGCGTCACCCAGTGGAAGGGAAATTGATGGCAAGTATCTTGATATGAACGAGCAAGACTTGAAGGCTAGATTCGTAAAGTTTCAGAAGGATTGGCCCACTTTTGGCGTCACGTTGATGTGTGATTCTTGGGTGGCCCGACTAGAATGAGTGTGATCAACTTTTCGATATATTTGCAATGGGGTGACCTGGTTTCACAAGTCTATTGATGTGACTGGAAGGAGTCAATCGGCCACATACCTCTACTCGGTAATTTTTTTCCACATGCGCCTATTTTTTTTCCACATGTGTCTATTAATTTTTTCCACTTCCACATTCTTTCCGACGTTACTAATAAATGTGCCTATTATTTTCAGGAGATTAGTAAGGTGGCGTACGAGATTGGATCGGAGCATGTCGTTCATGTGGTCACCGACAACGGTTCAAACTACAAGAAAGCATGCAAACATCTTACGGAGGAGCATGAGCATATTGCTTGGACACCTTGTCTTGCACACACCATCAACTTGATGTTGAAGGACATTGGTGATAGGTTGGAACATGCCGGTATGATCAAGGTTTGCAAGCGTATTTCAACTTGGTTGCACAACCATGGTTCGTTGAATGAAATGATGAAGAAAGCTATTGGTGGTGAGTTGGTCAAGTGGAATGCCACTAGATTTGGGACCAACTACATGTTCCTCGAGAGCTTTTACCGGAAACATGAAAAATTCATGCAGTGGATGGGATCTCCTGAGTTTTTACAGAGCAAGTGGGCAGAGACTGAAGAAGGTCGTTATGCTCATGCAAGGTTGTCAAATATACAGTGGTGGGAAGGGTTGAAATACATCATCGACACAGTATAGCCAGTGTACAGGTTCCTTCGCTTTGCTGATCAAGATAAGCGGCCGAACATGTGTGATGTGGTCTACGCCTTCCAGATGGTCAAACAGGGAGATGCGTGGATTTCTTCACCAATAATGTGGCAACATGGAATGAGTACGCATGATTCTCGAGTCCAAAGTATTTCTGATGTCTACATAGGCACCTATGTTGGTGCAGGTATGATCATGACTTATGCTTTTTTACTAAGCCGTTTATATTCAATATTTAACGTATGTTGTTTTCCAAATGTTGCAACTGCTGTCCTAAATCCGAAGCTTGCATACAAACTGGATCCCACTCCAGAAATGTTCCAAGGATTGAAGGATGCATTTACGCGCATGGTGGATGTTGAAATAGCAGTGCAGGCATTGTAGGAGGCTGAGATATTTCGACAGAAGCTTGGTGAGTTTGGGAGCGAACTGGCAATAAGAATGGCGACAGACCCAAAGACAACCCCATGTAAGAATTTCTTCAAACGCGCGCGTTTTTTCTCTTTTTATATATGTACCTAACATAATGGGTTTCACTTGCAGCGGCCCGGTGGATGCTATTCGGTAGAAGCACGCCGGTCGTTGCAGCGTCTTGCTTTGGCGGCTTGTTGCACAAAGATGTCTCCTCCAAAGGATGCGTGCGGAACGAGCACTTTTGCCTTGCTTCATATGAAGGTTCGCAATCGGTTGTCGCACAAGAAACTAAACAAGCTTGTGTATGTCAACTACAACCTTCGGCTACGTCTTGCGAAGGTCACCGCCCGGCACCGCGTGATGAAGGTGATTTTATTGACCGGTTTTGCGCAAATTTCATTCTATGATCGGGATAATCCGGTTCGGGAATGGATGGAGTATGGGAGATCGAACGCGGATCCAGTCTTGGATGAGGATGATGATGATATTGATGTCCCTTTGCCTTCCCATATTGTCAGGTATTTTTTTGTTCATGTTTGAGTTTGCCACTTATGTACCACAATTTATTCATGGCATTTTTTGTTTGTGTTAGCAGAGACCAAATAGACCCCGGAGATCTACGCAGGGCTACGGGGGATGATTCCATCAGTGATTGGGCCCGTAAACATGTGGGTGACACCCACCTAGGAAAGAGAAAGTTCCAGACCGGACCAAAGCAAACTAACCCCAAGAAAGGAAAAAAAGAAAAACAAGTACAAGAAGTAGTGAGCAGCGACGCAGAGACGGACGATGAGGGTCGGCGTAGTCCACCGTATCGAGTCTGAAGATAGCGACTCTGGCGACGATGATGATGACGGTGACGGTGGACGGTGACGGTGGTGGGTATGGTGGTGGTGGTGGTGGGTATGGTAGTGGTGGAGGAGGTGGTAGAGGTGGTGGTGGTGGTGGTAGTAGTGGTGGTGGTGGTGGTGGTGGTCTTCACTTCACAGGTATAAATTGCACCTACTTACGCATATTTGTTTCTTTTATGTGAGTTCTAATTATGGTTCATTGCAGGCGAGACGCAGTTCACACGTGCTACTCAGGATGAAGACCATGGACAGCCGTCTTCGCAGAGGAGAGCCTATGCACCGACGGACTACGAGACTCCACAAGTACTCTTTCTTCCTCCTACAAATGATACCTCACGGGCTACTTACAACTACCCTATTCCCCGACATGAGCATGCAGCTTCCGACTAGATGGGTCTATGAATGGGAGGACCCTCATTTTACACTATGTTAGTTCAAGAATGGGAGACAACGGCGGCATGGACGGGCCGAACTTGGCAACAATTCAAGGCGGACCTCCTTCGAGTGCGAGGTATCAATCTTATGTCCACCGCCGAGTATGAGCAAGGGTGCGGAATGGGGGTCTTTCCATTCGTATCGCAGCGTTGATATGTGCATGAGACCATGTATTTGTATCGGACTATTTGTTGTTTCGTTGGTGTGACTTTGTTAACCGCCGGTGGGTACCGACTATATATTTATGCACTATGTATTTGTGTGACAATATTTATTATGGCTTTGTGTGCTCTTGGACATGAATTTTTGCAAAGGTCATGCCGAAAAAAATAATTTTTTCTAGCAAAAAAAAAATAAGACACCAGGCCGGTTAGGAGCGGTTACCATTTAAACCGGTCGGTAACCGCCCCTAACCGGCCGGTTAGCCGGTCCTAACCGTTTGACCTCGTCTTCTTCAAAATTCAAATTTGAAATTTCAATTCGCCGGTATAAATCGGTAACCGATTTATACCGCCGTTAGCTAGCAACCGTGGCCGGGCGGTTACCATTAAACGGTCGGTAAAAAAAACCCTGCGTGGGAGAGACGGCAAGGGCGGAGAAGGCGGGGAAGCATCTGCGTGGTCGATCTGTTGTGGGCAGCGGAAGAATAGACGGTAGGTGATTCGATGACGCATGGGACCCACATCTATCTATATACAGAGTAAAACAAAGCAAAGGGCATCATGGCATGACTTACGAAGGCGTTTTCATAAAACGCCTCTAATTGATAGGAGTATTTAAGGCGTTTTCGTAAAGGAAACGTATGCTATGCAAACTAGGCTCTTGTGCAAACTATACAAACTCTAATCAAGGCCACAGGAATCTAATCTGATGGCTGGTAATTTTAGCACTTAAACTCCTCCACTCATCCCATCCGGCTGTTGCAAAACATCCCCATGAGTGGGAGGGTTTAAGTGCTAAAATTACCAACCATTGGATTAGATTCATGTGGTCTTGATTAGAGTTTGCATAGTTTGCACAGGAGTCTGGTTTGCATAGCATATGTTGCCTTTCGTAAAACGCCTCTAGTTGCTACAAGTATTTAAGGCATTTTTCAGAAAATGCCTCTAGTTGGTATAACTATGTAAGGTGTTTTTGGTTTGGCCTTCAAAAATTTGTTTTTGAAGGCATATTTCGAAGAATGCCTTTACATAATATAAATTTAAGGCATTTAGAGAAAAATGCCTTTAACAAAATGTCTTCTATTAAGAGACGTGTTGTAGTGTCTTGAAGTTGATAACGATTTGTTTGGTTATGAAACTAGTAGGATGGACTCGCTCATCACCACATTCAGTTCTCACCAAGGCTACTTAAGGCCCTGTTTGGATATAAAGTATTTTTGGAGTTTTAGAAAAATACCATAGTTTTATGAAATACTTTGGTTTTAGAGTGCCATGAAGTGTTTGGATGCAACAAATTTTATGGTTTTGAAAACCATGGTATTGCTGAAATTATAGTCTTTTTGGAGTTTTAAAAACTCCACTCTAGACCTCTTTTTTCTAAACCACGGTTTTGCACATCACTGGCTCTAAAACTAGAGTTTCTTGATACTATGGTTTTTTAATACTACAATATCCAAACAAGGCCTTATCTTCTGTAACCTTATTTGCTGTAAAGTCCACTCTATAGAACTTGAACACATCAATGGAATACTGTCTGAAAGGATCGTGATGATCAAAGTCCCACCGCTCAGGTTCAGGGAATCCATCATCTTCCTCTAGCTCTAATGTGTGTGCTACTCGGTTGCTATGTTAGGGAAGAAACATGTCAGCACATCTCATACCGAGCACCCATTGCCAGATCAGGAGCCTTCGCAAGACGAACTACGACCCGGCCCAAGAGAAGCGTCAAGCCCAACAAGAAGATCACAGGCCCGGAGTGGGCAAGTAGCATAGCTATATAGACAAGTTCTATAATGAGAGAAGGGGGAGAAATTTTGTAAACTCTGAACCTCGCTTCTAAGATTCGTCTTCCTGCCGAGTTCTTCCTCCTTTCCCACGTTTCCTTCCCTTCTACTCCTCTGCTGCTAACAAATCTGGTATCAGAGACACTCGAGTTCTGGATTCCGTTCCTCCCCACCACCACTTCACCAGGCTCCAGCGTTCGTTAGGGGTTATGGATCCAAATTTCAAAATCCTCTTCGATGAACTCGCCAAGCTTAATCGTCGCTTCGATGAGCAGGATGCGGGTTGGAATCGGCGTTTCTCCGATCTGCAATGCGGCATCGCCAAGCCCTCCACCGCGTTCACGGCTCGCCTCGACGACGCGTGCGGGGGCGGCACCTGCCATCTCCGAGGCGCTCGAGCATCGCGTCGCCGCCGACTGAGGCGGCGTCCGCCGCTCAGGTCCCCCGAATCGGGCGTCTCGCGTCGGCCGGCTGGAGGCGTCGTGACGCGGATCGCGGACGCGAGTTCACCCAGCGTCTCGCGGCGCTCGAGTCTCTGCGGGTCGCCCACATCGCCGAGGAACGAGACAACCGCGTCTTGACTCTGGAAGCTGTCGCAGCGGATCTCTCCAATTGGCGTCCAGGCGTCGATGGCGAGATCGACGGTGTCAAACTCGCTGTCCAGAAGCTGGAGAAGGATCGTGCGTGCCAAGTGTTCGAGGGAATTCCTCTGGGCGACGGTCTTCTTCCGACTCCTCCAATGGCGGCCGCGCGCTCACCTACCGACATAACCGCCGAACGGCCCGTGGTTGGGCACTGCGTCGAGATGACTACACGGGATTCGGGGTCCGGGGTCGTCACGACCTGGATCCCCGTCCCGGCCAATGGTACGTGGCCGACTTCCTCTTCCCCAATTCCCTGTTCTCCTGTGTCGCGTCCGCATCCTTCTGCAGTTCAGTTCGATACGGTCACCACGCGTCCACCACCACAAGTTCCGTTTCGATCTACTCCTGTTCTTCCTGCAACCTATCACCCACCTCCATTGCCTCGACCTCCAGACCATACTCACCACCACAATCCTGCTGGCCGTCTTCCGAAACTACCTTTTCCTAAGTTTGACGGCGAAAACCCGCGGTTGTGGCGTTCTCGTTGTGAAAAGTACTTTGCTATGTATGAGGTCGACCCGTCTCTGTGGATCAGTGTGGTTGAACACTACATGGAGGGGCCAGCAGCGCGTTGGTACCAGTCTTTGTCCACTTAGTTGCCTTCGGCAACCTGGGATTCCTTCTGTAAAATGCTTCATGATCGGTTCGACCGAGATCAGCATGAGGCTCTCTTGCGTCAGTTGTTCAATGTCCGTCAGCTCAATTCTGTTGCCAATTATGTTACCACATTCTCTGAGTTGGTTGATCAACTGACAGCATATTCTCCCTCAGCCGATCCTCTGTTCTATACCATGCGCTTTATCGATGGTCTTCGCCATGATATTAAATCAATTGTGCTTGTGCAACGTCCTGCCAATTTCAATACTGCCTGCCGTCTCGCATTGTTGCAGGAAGAAGTGGCGCCTTCACCGCCGGCTCGGCATCCGCGCTCTGGTGATTGGTCATCGCCGTTCCGCTCTGCTCCGGCCGCACGGACCCCGCTTCCTCTTCCGGCGCCGCCAGCGCCACCGACTGCTCCGGCGGGTCCCGCCCGCAAAGAAGAACGTCTCAGGAGGCTGCTCTTCGCGCTCTCAAGGCCCAGCGCCGGTCCTTGGGTCTCTGCTTCAAGTGTGCTGGGAAATGGACAAAGGAACATCGCTGTCCTCCGGAAATCTTGAATGCCGTTGATGTGCTGTGGCAGAGTTTGCAAGATGAGGATGGCCATTCCGATGCTGATTCTACTCATTCTGTCCCGGAACAAGTGTTTATGGCTATTTCCAAGGTTGCTGTTCAGGGTTCTCACTCCACCCGTGCTGTGCAGTTTCAAGGCAAGATTCAGAATTGTGCTGTTCGGATTCTGATTGATTCCGGAAGTTCTGCTTCATTCATCGATTCAGCGATCGTCAAATTAATATCTCTGCGGCCACTCCGATCTCTTCTCCAAAGCAAGTGCGGTAGTCAAGGCGGTGGTATTCTTACCAGTCCGGGATTGCTCCTCAACACGCTCTGGTCTATTGATCAGTGCGCATTTCACTTAGACTTTCGGGTGCTGCAGCTTGCTACTTATGATGTGATAGTAGGCATGGATTGGCTTGAGGCCCACAGCCCTATGCAGGTTCACTGGCAACAAAAGTGGTTGGCAATTCCATATCAAGGATAGTTTGTTTTGCTGCAAGGCTTGGGTGCAGTATCTCCAACTCATCTGTATCTGCAGTTAAACACAGTGGCACCACTCGAGGGTGATGATCATTCAGCCCAGGATATTCCACCAGAGATCAGGAACCTATTGCGTCAGTTTGCTCAGGTGTTTGAGTCACCAACAACCCTGCCTCCTTCTCGAGCATGTGACCACCGCATTCCACTGATCCTGGAGCACAACCGGTGTTCACCCGTCCATACCGTTACCCTCCAGGCTTAAAGGATGAGATTGAACGGCAAGTTTCCGATATGTTGGCACAAGGTCTTATCCAGCCGAGTGCTAGTCCGTTCTCTTCGCCTGTGCTGCTGGTCAAGAAAAAAGACAACACGTACAGATTCTGCGTGGATTTTCGGCTGCTCAATGCAATCACAGCAAAGTCCAAGTTCCCTGTTCCGGTGTTCGATCAGTTGATGGACGAACTTACTCATGCCAGCTGGTTCTCCAATTTGGACCTTCACGCGGGGTTTCATCAGATCCTCCTTCACCCGGGCGAGGAGCATAAAACGGTGTTTTAGACTCACCTAGGCCAGTACGAGTTCCGCGTTATGGCTTTTGGTCTCACAGGAGCGCCGGGCACCTTTCAGGGCGCGATGAACACCACGTTAGCCCCTGGACTCCGCAAGTTCGTCATTGTGTTCTTCGACGACATCTTGGTTTACAGTCGTTCGTACGAGGAGCACATCACTCACTTGGCTGCAGTGTTTCAGTGGCTGGCTGCGGATAGTTGGAAAATCAAGTTGTCCAAGTGCAAGTTCGCTCAGCGTTCAGTGGGTTACTTGGGCCACATCATCAGTGAGAAAGGGCTCTCTACCGATCCAGCAAAAATCCTGGCAATCAAGACGTGGCCGGTACCGAAAACAGTTAAGGAACTCCGCGGATTCTTGGGTTTGGCAGGGTATTACCGAAAATTTATCCGGCACTTCGGGATCATGGCTAAGCCACTCACAGATTTACTCAAGAAGGACTCCTTGTTCATCTGGACTTCGGTCCACGATTCAGCCTTCAGCGTGCTCAAGTCTCCTCTCAGTTCAGCACCAGTCCTTGCCTTACCGGATTTCACGCTGCCATTCTACATCGAAACTGATGCATCGGGCAGTGGAGTTGGCGCCGTATTGCTTCAAAACGGGCACCCGTTGGCGTTCTTGAGCAAGCCGTTGAGTCCCCGCAACTTGGGCTTGTCAGCCTACGAGAAAGAGTACTTAGCCATTGTGATGGCTGTGGACTGTTGGCGACATTACCTGCTCCAGAACGAGTTTGTGATTATCACAGATCATCGCAGCCTGATCCACCTGAACGAGCAGCGTCTCCATACGCCGTGGCAACAGAAACTGTTCACCAAGCTTTTGGGCCTTCGCTACCGCATTCAGTACCGTCATGGTGTGGAGAACAGCGCAGCCGACGCATTGTCCCATCGTGTCCATTTGCCCGAGGTGCTTGCTATTTCTTCTCCCGCCCATGACTGGCTGCTTGAGCTGCAACAGTGGTATGCCACCGATGAGGAGGCTCAGTCACGCTTGGCTTCTCTGGCGCTTCATCCCCAGGATTCTTCACCATTCAGTTTGCGCAACGGCATCATCATGTATAAGCACCGCATCTGGTTGGGCACTAACAAAGCTTTGCAACTTCGTGTTCTGATAGCTCTCCACAACAGTCCTGTTGGCGGCCACTCAAGCGCACCTGCTACCTTTCAAAAGCTCCGGCAGCTATTCTTTTGGCCAGGAATGCGGTCTGATGTGCTTCGTTATGTGCAGGATTGTCATGTCTGTGCCCAGGCTAAGCCCGATAGAGCCAAGTACCCTGGTTTGTTACAGCCGGTGCCGGTGCCGCTGGCTTCATGGGAGATCATCTCGATGGATTTCGTCGAAGGCCTGCCTACCTCAGGTTCGGCCAATGCTATACTCGTGGTGGTCGATAAGTTCTCTAAATTCTCCCATTTCATTCCTCTGCGACATCCATTCTCTGCGGAGTCAGTTGCTAAGCTATTCTTTGGCCATGTCTACCGCTTGCATGGACTTCCCCTGTCTATCATCTCCGACCGGGATCGTGTTTTTACCAGCAAGTTTTGGCAGTCCTTGTTTCATCATGCCGGTGTCACTCTGTGAATGAGCTCTGCCTATCACCCGCAGTCAGATGGACAGACGGAACGGGTCAACCAGTGCTTAGAAACGTTTCTTCGTTGCTTCGTGCATGCATGCCCACGCCGTTGGTCGCAGTGGTTATCGGCCGCCGAATTCTGGTATAACTCCAGTCCTCACTCAGCTCTCGGGCGTTCGCCGTTTGAAGTGTTGTATGGTTTTCCACCAAGGCACCTGGGACTGGATATTTCCTCTGCCACCGCTGTTCCATCTCTTTTTGCCTGGTTGGATGAAAGACAGTTGATGCATGACCTCATCCATCAACATTTGCTACGCGCCCAGGCTCGTATGAAGCGCCAAGCGGATAAAGGTCGTTCCGAACGCAGTTTCCAGGTCGGCGATTGGGTTTACTTGAAGCTTCAACCATATGTTCAAAGTTCAGTGGCTCCGCGATCCCATCAGAAGCTCGCATTTCGTTTCTTTGGGCCTTACCGCGTGCTGCAGAAGATTGGCCTGGTTGCATACCGCCTGGAGTTACCACCTATATCATCTGTGCACCCGGTGTTCCATGTTTCACAGCTGAAGCGTTCTACCGGCTCCCATTCGGCCACTGCTGTTTTGCCGTCTGACCTTGTTGAATTTCAGGTTCCTCTTGCAATCTTGCAGCGTCGTTGGACTGCCGGCGATCATCCGGTGGAGCAGGGGTTGGTGCGCTGGTCTCATATGCCACCATCTCTGTCCACCTAGGAGGCCCTGGAACCATTGCGCCAGCAGTTTCCACGAGCGCCGGCGTGGGGACACGCCGTATCCCAAGAAGAGGGGAATGTCAGCACATCTCATACCGAGCACCCATTGCCGGATCAGGAGCCTTCGCAAGACGAGACTACGGCCCGGCCCAAGAGAAGCGTCAAGCCCAACAAGAAGATCACAGGCCCGGAGTGGGCAAGTAGCATAGCTATATAGACAAGTTCTGTAATGAGAGAAGGGGGAGAAATTTTGTAAACTCTAAACCTCGCTTCTAAGATTCGTCTTCCTGCCGAGTTCTTCCTCCTTTCCCACGTTTCCATCCCTTCTACTCCTCTGCTGCTAACAAATCATCATGAGCCAGATTTGCTGTACGTCACCGCATGGTGGAGCCTGAACAAATGTACATCGGCTCCTCTTCATTTCCCCGTGATGGAGCCTGAACAATGTACATCAGCAGCATGTTGAGGCTTGAAGGTGACGATGTTCAGGGAATGGCAGAGTTCGTCGTAAGCTCCTTTTGCTCACCCGTCCTTTATCTAGGCTGTTAGCTGCTCTATATCGCCGGAACGTCACCACCGTCACGGTGAATGGCGCAGCCATGCCCTCCGCCATGGCCAGCCGCCTGCGTTGCCTTGGAGAGCGCACAACCACTTCCCAGGAATGTGCTCCATCCTAGGATAGCGCCTCGGCCACCCATGGCCATCGTCGAGCTCCTTGCCGGCCAGCAGAACCGCCGGTGCGCCGCGCCGTCGCGCGCTCGCACCAAGGACCCCCCTCGTTGTGAAGATAGAAAATATCAGGGCGTTTCATGCAAAGGCCTTCTCTGTTGGAATAGTGTCGCACTAGAAAACCAGGCGTGGCTTTGCCGAGCCCTCGTTGGAGGAAATCAACTTGTGAGACAAGGAAATAGTTAAAATTCTCCTCCTTTAAATTGCTTGGAAATGGAGACATGAGCTATGAAGTTTTTGACGTATTTTTTTTATCACTATCTTTACTTATCAAACATAGCAGCAGCAAAAGTTCTATGGGAAGAACATCAAAGATTGAGCAACTAATAAAAAGCTATATTCTAATGTCTTTTATTACATCTGCATCGGAGTTTTGAAACTGAATGGTATTCAGGTGGCTGCTACGTAAGCTTGACTGATGCTTAAGGGCTGATTTCAAGAGTGTAGACCGTGACTTTATTTCATAATTTTGATCAGAAAGAATAATACTTTCATATAAATCTTCAGTGCAAGGAAAATAAAGTGTTTAGGAGTAAATGATACCATACCTAAAGAAGAAGACATTATAATAATTTTCTGAAAGAGAAACACTTACTCTCTTCCTTCTCTCTTCCTTCTCGATGTACTTTTTGCTATCTTAATTATCTTATTATTTTCGAATCTGGTTGGATATTTCTATGTTTCAAGAGCAAAAGATACATAATGTATACAAAGTATAACCACATTTAACTGCCCCTTTTAATTTTAAGTACCTGGTTTAACATGATTAAGCGATAATAAAATTTGAATATGTTCTCGACAGAGCAAAAAGGACACATTAGGTATATAGAGTATTACCAAGTTCAACCTGTCCTTTGATTTTTTTTAAGGCTTTGTCTGTTTGTGTGTTTTGAATTTTTAGGACACAGGAAAGGAGTAATAACCTCCTACTAAAACAGAAAGTTGCACCGGTACCAATGTCCAATGAAAAAATACAAAAATGACCATGAAAAATGATAGCTGCTCTAGAACCATAGAGTTTTTGTTTTGCAAAATCAATCAATCAACAACAACAACAACATAGCCTTTTATCCCAAGCAAGTTGGGGTAGGCTAGAGATGAAACCCGAAAGAGACGAGAAACCGGGAGACACAAAAGGGCACACGACACAAAGAGGGTGGTTCAGGCACGTCGATTGCTAGTCTCCAAGCGCTCCTGTCCAAAGCTAAATCCTTAGAGATATTCCACTCCTTAAGGTCTCTCTTAACTGACTCGTCCCAAGTCAGTTTAGGTCGACCTCTACCGCTCTTTACATTATCAGCCCGCTTCAGAACCCCACTACGCACCGGTACCTCAGGAGGCCTCCGTTGGACATGTCCAAACCATCTCAATCGATGTTGAATCAATTTCTCCTCAATTGGTGCCATCTCAACCCTATCCCGAATATCATCGTTTGGAACTCTATCCCTCCTGGTGTGCCTACAAAACCAACGCAACATACGCATCTCTGCAACACTCAATTGCTGGACATGTCACCTTTTTGTGGGCCAACACTCAGCACCGTATAACATCGCCGGATGAATCGCCGTCCTATAAAACTTACCCTTCAGCTTCTGAGGCATCCTTTTATCACAAAGGACGCCAGAAGCTTGATGCCATTTCAACCAACCCGCTGCAATCCTATGTTTGACATCTTCATCTATGTCACCATCCTTTTGTTGCATCGATCCTAAATACCGAAAAGTATCCTTCTTGGCCACCACTTGCCCATCTAGGCTAACGTCTCCCTCCTCATGTCAAGTCGCGCTGTTCCATACATTTAAAGACCCTTTGATCTCTGCAACTTAGAACTCTAGAGCCTTTTATAATTGAACCTGCTTAAGAAAATAACATGTTTCATATTTTAACTATTTGGATGTTTTGACATAATGGAAAAATTTAAAAGTTATCAATGGATGTTTCGTAATCATCAGAGCCTCAAACTAATTTGTCCCACTGTATACAAAAAGGTGAAATGAGATTTTCTCTATTGACTAAGTAGGATTTAGAAAGAAAGAATAGGAGACAGATATACCTTTATGCTAGCACCATGTCCTTGCTGTGTCTACCTTCTTAATTTTTATATATAACAAGCAATGAGGGCTTTGGCATGGCAAGCAGCGCTATGTCTTTCTGAATCAAGCAGTAGAGGGTCCACCTTGGTCAATGGGTGGGCCTTATGTGTCACCAAAATGGTGCTAAGCAATCTCAAGTGATTCCTTGGTCAGCACCTAATTGTTGGCCAATGTTGGATTGTCTAAGGTGATCTTCTATGAGATGAAGTTATCCAGGTGGTTCACCATATCATTGACCGACATTGGTGGTCTAAGCTCATGCACCTTCGATTAACTCCACCAGTGGGGGACATTGAATTCTGGTGTTGTACAATTCACATTTCTGCTAACAACTTGTATGCTTATAGCATCAGCTCCTATAAAAATGACTGGGATTAGAAAGATTAATCAAAATATGTTAAGATGTATATTGTGAATATGTGAGTGACACTGAATATTTGATTCGCACAGGAGAAGATTAGAGAATGTACAGGCTAGCAAATTAGCCTTATAACGTTTCAGATATATTTAATCCGTCCTCGAGTGACCCTGGTTGTGGTACCCTGCTGTTCTAGGCCTCAAAGCGACACGATCCCAGCGAGGGAGGGGGAGGGAGCAGCGGCAATTATGGCCACCGGGGTTTCGACCGGTACGCTGGAAGAGATAGAGATTGAGAGAAATCAAGGGAGAAACAACAAGCAAGCATGTTCGAGGCGAAGAGGCATTTCTTCGAGCAGATAGCGCACATCCAGGAGCAGTGTTGAGGGGCCGCAAGGAGAAGGCTACGGGGGACGAAAGGGTGTGTCAGCGGGTGTGATGCTTACCAGCGGAAGAAGGTGGCTGCGCATCCATTGGCTCCTATCCCAATCGTTCGGTGATCAAAGGAGGAGGCTGGATGCGGCGGCGGAGAACTCGAGTTCGTGCTGCTACTTATGCGCTTGATGGAAGCACAGCTACTACTAGTGCTGCTCGGGGGGAAGGGAGGAATAGAGCTCCCTGGCCGCCTCGTCGCCCGGCTGTAGTGGCGTTCGCCGTGGGGAACGCCTGTGCCGCTGGCCTGACACCACCGCAGCACTTGCACTGCCGCCCTCTACCCGAGCGGACAGGCCGACGCACCATGACTCCGTGAGGGTACAATTGGCTTGATGGACAAGGGACTCAACCGATCTACAATCGGTAATGATTCGGATAAAACGTCCGGACGGACGTCGCGGATGGACGCGGCTCACTCCCCGCGAGCTCCTCCCTCCCCCCCCCGACGCCGCTCCTCCCTCCCCGCTCCTCCCGTCCGCCCGCTCCCTCGGCTGCTCCCTCTCCCTCTCCCTCCCCGACGACGACGACGGCGCTCCTCCCCAGTGAGCTCCTCCCCACCCCCACCGCGCCATGGCGCAAGGCGTCCCCCGGCGAGCTCCCCCCCTTCTTCTCCAACTCCGATGGGGGCAGGGTGTCCCGGCCGGGGAGGAAGGGAAACGGTGATGGGCTGCAGTGGGCGGCTTAGGGTAGGCGGGCGGGGGGGGCCAGCGGTGGGCCAGGTCTAGGGCGGGGGTGCCATGGCCAGAGCTTGGAGCTCGGCGGTGGGGAGAGGGGGAGGGGGAAGAAAGGGAGCCGCCACGAGCGCGGTAAAGGTCTCGCCCGCCGCTCGCTCCCGGCCAGAGACTCGGCGGGCTTCCCCGCTTGGCGGCAGGGGGTGGGCGCTGTGGATGGAAAGGGAGGAGGGCGCCAGGCGTGGAGAAGAAGGCGGCGTCGCTAGGAGGCCCAAGGCGTCGGCCGCTACGCCCGCGTCCCGGACGTCGAGCGGCCGGGATGCCCGATCTACAATTGAAGCGGCCGGCGGCGCCGGGTGTAGCTAAACGCGTTCGCGTCTCCCCCCCGCTCGCCGTGCGTTCGCGATCGCCAGCTCTTCATCCCAGGGAACACGGCGGACCAACGGTCCGAGAAACCAGCGAGCCGCCGATGGGCGTAGAAGCGGGCAAAGACCCGAGCCGCTCCAGCATTGGACTGACCATGTTGCTTATCTGCTTGATTGCACGGTTGATGGGTTAACGGGTTATGTGGACCGATCCATTGGCACCGTAGACATGGCTGTCTTCGCTGCTTGCAACGTGGCCATACAAGATAACATGGTACAGGATTCGTCAAGTAAGGGCGTGCGCAACGGGAGGCTCCGAGTGTAACACCTCAGGTGTTACGTTAACCTAAACCCACCATGTCATCATATTATGCATTAAGCATCATGTTTATTAATTCATTAATCACTAAGTATTAAGTGCATTAGAGCATGTCATGGTGTTAATGATCTTTGTATAAGTAATGTTTTGTCTTGTATGCTAAGCGTGTTTTGAGATGCTAAACATGATTAGAGAACCCTGGCATGTGTAACTAAAATGAGTTTACAAAGTTCTAGGGTTGTTTGAGCTCTTTTGTATCTCGTGTGTATGTATACACCACTTAAATTTCGCATATACATGCTTTATTAAGTTTATAAAAATGATTAAACTAAAAGCAACCTTGGAGTGATTAAGTGTTTGGCTAACTATGTTTAACATTCTAAACATGTTTTACAAGTCAAATGATGTAAAAGAAAGAATCAAATTTGAATTGAATCCGAATCCCAAAACCTAACCCTAGTTGGTTAAGTGTTGGAATTTGTGTTTCAAATTCACTTTTAAGGAGTTAACCATAACTAATTTTCTAAATAAAAAGTTGCTAACTATTGGCATTATTTCAAAGTATGAACTTTGTACTTTGAAAGTATGCCATTGGTAGGGTTTGAAAAGTACCACAACATCATTAGTTAATTGCCCAAAGATTCAATTTGAAAATCCTTTCCAAAAGCTTGAAATTCAAAGTGTTTTTGCCCCTTCTTAATTTTATCTCAAAATATTCAAAATTTGGAAAAACTTCCAAAATATAGGTTGTGCATCTCTTTGAGCTCTACAAGTTTAGTAAATAAATTTTTTCAAGTTTTTAAATAAAATTTGAAGTAATTTTAAAAGTTCTTTAAATTGGGAGTTTCACCCTTTTTTGAATTTTAAACTCCATTTCAAAAATTATTTAGTTTCATGAAAAACTTTCTAAATGAAAGTTGTAGATATTGAAAAAATGGAACAACTTTTATTTTTAGAGATTTTCATTTTTTATTCAAAATTTAAAAAGTAATTTTAAAATCTCAAAGTTTAGAATTTATTCCCTTTTTCAAATTTAAACTGCAAATTTAAAAATATTTGAATTTGATGTTGGGACCAAAAGCAAAGTTGTAGAGTTCAAAATTTTACACAACTTCTATTTTGGTAATTTTTCAAGTGATTACATGATTTTAAAAGTAATTTCAAAAAGGAGGAAAGGACCCCTGCTACAGTAACCCGAGGGGGGGAACGAACTTGGCTTTCTCCTCTGCTCTCACTGGCGCCGGCGACGCCGTGGCGTTCTCGCGCCATCTCCGGCAACCCGCGTAACCAACCACCTCACTGAGTTCGCGAAGGCGCTGGCAACTCCATGATGTCACCCTCGCCTTCAAATATCTTGTCCCGACCGTCGTATCTTCTTTCTCCTTCCTTGCTCTTTCTCCGGCGAGGCCGAGCCGCCGGCCAAAATTCGTGCTCTGTGCTTCGCTCTAGCCCTAGCCAGTTATCCAGCAACCTCGCAACACCCATGCGCCTCGCCTGAGCTCGCTAGCATGAGCAATTTCTGCCGGAATCGGCCGCGCCGCCGTCTTCTTCCTCGCGGCCGGCAGAACGCTGCCGCATCCATCTTGTACGCGGACAGAGAGTTCTGACGCGTTGCAAGCCACCCTAGCACCCGTCCCCGCTTCACCTTGATCCTCCGAGCGTGCTCGACTCATCCGTTTCTCCCGCCGACGCTCAAGCAAGCCAGAACGGCGTCGGAACCACGTGCCAGTGCCACCGAGCTCCGCCTCTGCCGCGGCTGGTCCTTCCTGCTTCGCCTCCGCCTCAATCTACGCAAGCAGCAAGTCACGGTGAGCTTACTCCATCCTTACGAACCAGTATCGCCATCAATTCGGGTCCCTAGCGGCTCACCGCCGTCATGCCACCGTCGCCACAGCAAACCGAGCCGCCATGACAGCAACTGCGCACACTACGGTCACCAATCCACCCAATCAATCCCATCACTGTGTTCGCCCTTGGGCAGGGAGTCTCTTGGTACTCTCGTCGCCGTCTTTGGCCTCGCCGCCGGCGAGAACGGCCGGCGCCGCCGCGCTCGTCCTGTCGAACGGGAGAGAGGGGGGGGTGAAGGCCGGGCAGGCCTGGTCGACTGGGCCGGCTTGGGCCTTGCCTAAGGCCGGGTGCAGCAAGAGGAAGGGAGAAGAGAAGGGGGGCCGGGCCAGGCCGCTGCCGGGCCAGTTAGGCCGTGGCACGGCCCAGTGGGAAGAAGAAAAGGTTTTCCCTTTTTTTTTTTTATATGCTTTAAAATGCTGATTTTGTTATTTCCATAATTAAATATTTTGGGCAAATAAAAATATAAAAAAAATATGTATGTGATCCTTATGTTGTGTAGTTTTATGAAAAATATATTTGTAGCATGTTAATTACTTTTATCATGATTAATAATTGCCTCCTTTAATTAATAAATGCATAGTATTTGGTTTTTGTAGAGCAATCTATTAATCCAAAAATCATAAAAATTTAGGGTTAAGCTTTTCATGTGAAAAGTGACCTCCACTAAAATTTTGCTACTGTTTTGAGCAAGTTTGCTATAAAGAATAATTTCCACCTTGATTAATGATTATAGAAATATTTAAGGAGATAACTATTTAGCTAGTTAATTGATTAATTAAATTGTTGATTGATTTGTGGTTTTGTTTGAAGACCCTGGATCAGCAACCCTCTCTGGTCCAAGGTGTAACACCTCGGTGTTAAGTATGCATTAGGCACCTAATTAATTAACTCAATCACTCATTAAGCATGGCATAAGCATCATCAAGCATCTAACCCTAATGCGTTGTCATTTCATGTGTGTTTACATTTAATTATTAATTGCTTGCTTGATTGCTTGATTAGTTAATTAATTACCTTGCAAATCACTTAATCAAGTTTGGATCTCAGTGCCCAAAGATTTTGAAATGATTTAACAAATTTTATTGCAAAAAGATTTGGTGCAATTTGGAGCAAAAAGAAAATAGTTGAAAATCTCCTTTTTAATTGCCCTTAAATCAAAATAAATTTATAATTCAAAATATGCTTAGAATTTTGACTTGAACCTTTAATAAAAGTTGTTCGGTTTGAAATTATCTACAACTTTTATTTTAGGCTTTTCATTTGAAACTGCCTTTAAATTTGTCAAAGTGACTTTTGGATCGGTTTGCATTTGATTCCTTTAATTCAAAAAAAGGAAAAAATCTTACCGCAAGTTTAGCAGCCGCTTTCCACGCCGGCCCGCCGAGCCCACGCCAAGCGCCCAAGCGCTGCTGCCAAGGCCAAGCGGCCGAGCGAACTCCCCGATGCCGCCACACCTGCCGTTCGTCCGCCGGGATCTCGCCCGGCTTTGGGGCTCAACCCAGCCCGTTCGGCGCGCCTTTGAGGCCCAAACCGCGCCTAAACCCGCCTCCCGTTGGTTTTGCGCACAAACAAACAAACTCGCCTCACCCTTGCCTTGTCGGCAAAAGCACGGCACTAGCAATCCTGCCCGCGGCGCCATTGCAGTCCATGCGGCTTCAAGTTGCCGATTGAGCCACCACCGCTCGCTCTAGGTCCAGCCGGCCCGCCTGCTATCGCTCTGACCTTTGGCCTCGCCCCGTCGGCAACCGCCCAAGCCGAAATGTCCAACACGGTAAAGGGTCGAATTTGAGCGCTTTTCACCGCCTCACCGTCGGCACCCGAGCTCGGCCAGGAGTTCGCGGCCATCATCGCGGCCAAACGGCGTTCTTCATCTTCTTCTGCCGCGCCTTAATGAGTGCGTTTTTGAAGATAGGATTAGGCCCCCAGCTCAAAAATTTAAGGTCGAGGTCGGTTGGCGGTGGGGCTCGGGATCGGCGAACGACGCCCGGATCCACGCCGTGCTGCATGGCCGCCCGACATGCACATGCTCGCCACCCGTTGCTTGAATTAGAAGTCCGAGACGTTTTCGTGCGTAATTAGAGCTAGGGTTTCTTTGGCTCGCCGGAAAGCCCTCTCGCCTCACCGTGCCTTGTCATGGCCGGGAACCTAGGGCGCAATCCTATGGCGCCCGCCCCGCCGCCACTGCTAAATCGCCGGGAATTACTCGGTGGAATGGTTTTCACCCAACCGCCACCGCCATCGTGATCAAGTACCGCACTTTGCGTTAGAGGTCTGAGGCCGGCGTGTCGAAGGCTTCCTTGGTCGGTGTATATGGCCGGCCGTAGCGCCACTTTGTGTCCACCCGGCGGGTGGGGGCTAACCGGCCGCGGGACCCCCACTGTCAGCGGCCCATGGTCCACTGGACCGGGTCCAGCCAGGAGCAGGGGAGGCACTTTCAGTTTTTTGATTTTAAATGTTTTCCGTGATTTTGTATTTAAATGCTTGCAAAATCATATCTCGGGCAAATGTGATCCAAATTGAGTGCAATTTGTTTTGCTAAGTTTCTAGTGATGAGATCTATCGGTGAAAAATATGAGATGCAATTTTTGTAATACTTTTCTGTATAGATTTATTTAATTGTTGAAAATGCTTTGAAAACTAAGTAAATGCATAGTAAATTGAATATTGCTCAGAAAAATATGGTTCTTATTTTGTTAGGTTTGTATTGCCATGTACTTTCTGGGAAAATTATGTCATGCAGTTCCTGTGTAAAAATATGAAGATGTGATTTAATTGCATGTTAGGGCTGATCCTTAAATGATTTTTAATAAATTAATTATGAGGAATTATGACCTGGTAATTTTTGGTGACTGCTCTTGTGTTAAGAAGTTCTAGTCAAAAATATGAAATCTGTTGTTTGATACTTTTCACTGTACAAAGTTGTTAAAAGTGCAATTCTGTCCTGTTGCTTTATCTTTTGTGTAGGCTGTTGTACTCAGTGAAATGTGATGAAATTTTTATAATGGCTCTGTTTTAGCATAATGTAGCTCCTGTAATTTTTGTAGAATTTTTTGAATTGTTTAGACAGAGGTCACAGTTCAAGCCTCTAAATTCACATGAAATGATAAGGGCTTTGAATTAATTGTTTTAATAAGTTCTATATTGCTTTTGAGCACTTTTAATTATGTTTTGCTTGCTGGTCATGTTATGTAGTGCCATATTAGAAATGTGATGTTTGAGTTATGAGTAGTGTTACTTCTCGTGGTTCATGTGTGGTATGTGTGTTGACGGTCACTAATATCAATTATAACCCATCAATTATCATCAAACATGACATGAAAAGAACCACAGAGCATAGGTATAGGGTTTTGATCTAACGAGTTCCACGAGTTTTGGTGAATCTATGTTTCTACAGTACACATACTAGAAAAGCTATCAAAGTTGACCAATATGACAGTATAAAAGTATCTCAAATGATGGATTAGAATGCACCATTGCGATGGGCTCATCGAGACGATCGAAACGGACATATCATTTGCTATATTCGGACTCCCGGATGAAAAGATATCGCACTGAAGTGGCACCTTGCGGGAAGGATCTAGAAGACACCAGAAACCACCCTGCGTTAGGTGGGACCCACTGTCATAGGGGAGACCGGCCGGTCCCCACCCCCTGACCGGCCGGTCTGGCATTTTGGCCATTTTGGCCCAGCTTCGGCCCATGGGATCCACCGCCTTTGAGGAAGAATCTCAACCGCCCGCCGATGTCGGTTTGATCCAAGGGCTGACGTTAATCGCTCGGGTCTATAAAAGGAGCCCCGCACTCCCGGGAGGGAGGCATCCCCCTGAAACCCTAATTCATTATTCGTTGGGATCCACTTGAGAGGCGCCCCTTGAAAGGATCATACTCTCATGGAGATCAACACACCGTGGAGATTAGGGGCTAGACTCTTCAATGTAATAGTTGAGTAATTTGAGAGCTAGGGTTGAGAGGCTTCGCTCCTGGATCTCGCCGTGGAGCCTTGGAGGTCCGGTATATCTTTGTATCTTATCTTTGCAACACTTATGCTTTAGTATATTTATCTTCTCTATTTACTTCTATGCCTTATTTGTATGATTAGTATAGTTATTGCATCTTAGCATAGGATCTCCGCCTATATTAGGTGCTCTAGTTGTTACGTGTAGCTCGAGTAGTAATCGATAGTGTAGACATGGTGTCTAGGCTATAGGTTACCTGAGGTTGCGCCCAATTCTTACGGTTAGTTGTGGTAGCCCATAGGGGGTGATAGCTCTATGTGGCCTTCGTATTCCACCACGTCGGGATTGGTGTTTCAGAGGGGCTTTTGGCAGCCTTCCCCAACTACCTTCTTCCCAGTCTTATTCGAGTTGGAAAGGTACCTGGCTGCCTGAAGTGCTATTGTGTGTGCTATACTTACCCATGCATTCGTTACATTCTAGTGTCAACTAGAATAGAACTCGAGTAATAGAGAAGTACATAGGAACCTTGATCTCTCCCTTAGTCCTCTCAAGTTAGTTCTCCTCTGTGTGTGATATTGTGCATAACTCTTATCATTTACCACTTACCCCTGCTTAGGTCTAGTTGGTATACTAGTTAGTAGATACATGATGGTGAATTATCAATATCTTTAGCCATTGTTTCCCGTGGTAAAATATAAATGACAACCTGGTAATACTGGGTAAAATGCTACAATGGTATTTGATCCGTAAACTTGATACTATTTCTATATTCTAAATGGTGGCATGATTTAATACCACACCTCTTGGTGTTATTGCCGGGATGACAACTTGGCATTCTAGTAGCGATGCTATGCCCACAAGCATTTTTAGCGCCGTTACTAGAGATAACATTAAGAGGTGTCAACAAGCATTTTTGGCGCCCTTGGCGGGGAAACAATTGGCGTAAAGATTTTGATATTGATCTTGATGTCTGCTAACTTAGTGTACCACTAGCTTTAGTAAGATTACCCTTGTGTTTGTTGAGTTGTGGAATAAGCAGGAAATCAAGTGTTCAACCTTCTGGCGAAATTCCAAATGAACAAGACAAGGGAGATGTTAAAGAATCCAGGGTGCCTAAACATTCATGAACTATCAACAATGGAACCCTGCCATCTCACAGGTATGTATAAACATACATATTATTCTAATCGTGTGTAGATTGGAGAAAAAAGATCATCGTCACAAGAACTCAAATCTCATCATGTGTGACGAACAAAGATACTACACTACTCACAGAGTCTATTGTGAGTCTTGGTAAGTATGATCAAGAAAGGTGAGAAAGTCTTGCTCATAGACTTTAAATTTGATAAGTAGTTATCCTGTTGTATTTTACTGCATGTTTACTTTGAATAATCCATGCATTTACTCCATCTCATATCACATCCACAGCATGTTTAGTTCCATGCAAACATGCATATCACTTGCATCTCTACATAAAAAAAAACGTTCTCACCATACATGATTATGCTTTCATCTCTAATTGAATAAATCACTATGTGCTCTCATGCTACCTGTGCTTGCTATAGTATGCTTAAGGTTTGGAGTATGATCACACATCTTTTAAATTAAGCATGGTGCTTAGTTTAGAAGTGCTAATCCTACTTCCAAAGGCTTTTAAATTAAGCGTGGTGCTTAGGTTAAAATGCCTTCCTGAATCAAATTAGACGTGGTGTCTAGGTTGGTTCTTGAACTGAAAGTATGCTATAGTAGACATTGGATATTTTGTTAGACTAACCCCTGCAGGAAACTCTAAATCTAATGGGTAAGTCAAGAGATGAAATCAATTTGGAGATGAAGCAAGGCACATGATTTAACTCCAATAACTTTGCACATTGAAGACACAAAGACATTCATTATTGATGGAAGAACTGTAAGTATCAACGATCATTCACTTTGTCTTCAACTGCAAGTTACCTTTACCTTGAACCATGGTTGCATAAAACATGAGAAAAAAAACTATGCTAAGATAATCCTAATCCCATCTTTCTAATAGCATAGAGCTAATACATATAAATTAGAGACAACAATCCCCCCGTTCAAATCGGTATATTCCTTCGGGTATGTGTTGTCCACTAATCTTGTGCAGGCATAAAAAATCCAAAATGGCAAAGAGCAAAAAGATGGCACAACAAAAAGATCACCATCTAGGAACAAGAGGAACTACGAACTGAGATGTGAGGCTGTCCAAACAAGGAAAGCATCGAGCAAAACAAAAGGACCATCAAGAGTCATCTACTCTTCATCATATAGTGTTATCGTGCTCCAATGATGAAGGTAACATCCAAAGGTAAATGGTCACTACTTAAAATGCTTCTCCTTGGTTTTGGTATGAACATGAACAAAGAACCTATATTGTTTGAGTAGCAATTATCAATGATCAATCCTGATTAACTCAACATGTTTAGTTCTTTAACTTGTTCATAGCATCACTATCTTGATCCATAGTCTTAACCAAATGGGTTAAAAAGTTACACATCTTATGCTTGGAAGATGGTAGTCATGATCATATAAAAATTGACACATCATATACAGATCGACAATCCTTCCATGGTTAAGCATTTCAACTCTTGTGGCCTAATGAACTTAAATGTTAATCCTTGCTCAACCTTCTGATCCTACCTCTCATGATAAGGTTGAACAAAGCACATACATCAACTCCATGTTGTTCAAACGGGACTAAGGACTAGAGATGTGGAATCGAAGTTTTGGTTCTTCTGGTGTTTTTCCACCAGTAGAGCCCATGTATTTGATCTCTACCTTGTCTTCATGAGCAGGACAAACTTTAAGCGAAGTGTGAGGGAGTCAATTCCCTACTTTGTACAAGTGAAGGTCCTAGACCTGTCAAAGCAAAATTAATACTCAACCAAGATAGGTTAGGTACAAGAAGGTGATACATCATAAAGGGCATCATCATAGAAATCTTTGTCTTCACCGAAAGAGCTAGCTTGGAGAAGAAGCACTCCCTTGCACGTAACCAAAGCAACTCCATGCCGTGACAATGCTAGAGGAATCAATAAGAAGGGAGAAGTCTTGTTCGGGAGGCTTTAAAAATCCGAACCCTTGCCATGAGGTAACATTGATAGCTATCCATATTTACTTTCTTTCATTGCATGAATTATTTTCTCTTTAGCATGTTTACTTTTCTGCATTAGCATTGCATTAAAAATAACAAAAATAAATATGTATTCATCTTGTTAGATAATTCATGCAATATAAAACTTGAGGCCCCATGTGATCAGTTCTATGGTGTGTAAAAGCCCGTAGGAGTTTTCACCGTGGTGGCATAAAAATAACAAAAATAATCATGCATACATGTTTTCTTTCCTGCATAATAAAAATAGAAAATCTAAAAAAAATCATCATTGAGCATCTTGCTGCACTGTATACACTGTAACAACCTTTGAAAAACTCTCACAAACCACTAGTCCGTGAAATGGCTAACCACTAACTACTTACCCTAATCGATCCGTTCCACAAGTTTTGGTGTTTTGTGAGATGTTTACTGCAGGATGACTCTAAGAGTTAGTCACCTAGGAATCATCATCTACATCACTTGAAGTACACCTTCCCAACACACAGCTAATCACTGTGTGGAGGAAGCAACTTCTTGTTGGATGAGATCGAGATTCTCGGCTATAGTTGCTCTTGCAAGCATGAGCTCTATCGAGAGGATTGCTCAGCTTCAATGCTCAACCACGACAACAACCAGCTTGGGGGAAGGCATCCCCTAGGTACCCAGGTAAGTGTACCTACGCGATTATCGAGTCAGTCATAAAAATGAAAAAACCCAAAATATGTGAGCACATGAAGGTTCACCATAGTATCATAAGAAAACTTAAAAATACCAAAAATATGTGGACACATGAAGGTCCATGCTTTTTAGAGTCTTGAGAGTCTTATATAGTACGAGTCTTAAAAATGTAAAACCCAATAAAAATGTTAGTATAAATATGAGTCAATAAATAGGCAAGCCTTGAAGATGATCCTTAAAGATGAAAATGGTGAAAAGCTGCTCTGTCATAACACCTTTGAAGTCCCTAGTTTTTAGACATAGGTCTTCCTGAGTTTTGGCTTAACTGTTTTGACATAAAGATTTGCTCTGAGCCTGAAACTTGTGGGTTGCATATGCTTGAACTAAGTCTAGGTACTTGATTGATCTGATTGAGAAAGTCTAAGCTGCTATCTATCTTGTTCTGAGTGACACTAAAGTTCTAGAGATTTCTCTTTTGAAAAATGCAAAACCTTACATGATGAGTTCCTGTATGACAATGCTTATATTCCCACCAGAGCCAAACATGATGAGATAGGCTAGATAAACTTCCACATATATGCTGCTTGTCTTGCATTGAGTTTTGTCAACCTTTGTGACCCTTGTGAGAGATTTGTCATGCTCTTGAATCAAGATCCACTTACACTCACCTTTATATGAAATGCCTAGAGTTTAGACATAAGTCTTTCCCAAGTTTTAGCTCTGAATCTGCTTTTGACATGAAGATTTGCTCTGAGCCTAAAACTCCTGTATTGGAGTTGCATATGCTTGAACTAAGTCTAGGTACCTGATTGACAAGATTGAGAAAAGTCCCCAGCTCCCATATCTATCTTGTTCTAAGTGACACTAGAGTTCTGGAGATTTATGAGAAATGCACATGATGGAGTTCCTATATGACAAAGCCTACATTCCCACCGCCAGAGCCAAACATGATAAAGATAGGGCTAGTTAAACTTCCACATATGCTGCTTGTCTCCCATTGAGTTTTGTCGACCTTTTGCTTGACCACTAGTGAGAGACTTTGTCATGCTCTTGAATCAGAGATCCACCCTCCATATGCACTACTCTAGGATCTGGAGTAGGGCGCAACAACATGCCACATTCCACCTCTACATCCATTGCATGTTTTTCTCCTAGCAGCGAGAGAAACACTGCAAAAATATTTCATTAGTTAGCCACCCAATAAATGCTCCATGTTTCTGTTGCTATCTCTCCAAATCTCAAAGTGCCAGAATTGTTATGAGCTACGCAAAAGATAATTTGAGAGAGAGAGAAGGGAGAAAGAAAAGAAAGAAAGGGACAAGTGTCCAGATGCACAAACAATGGGTGCAATGTGATGCCGAGCTTCACGAGAAAAGAGAGAAAGGCATAGCACATAACTTCACTGGCCAATAGTCCAAAGAAGAGAGTGGGCATCCAAGGAGCTAAAGTAGAATTAGGTTTCCACCATATATCCACTCATATCCATCCACTTTCTATACATCTTGATCTCGACCGCATGACTCAAGCTTTCTCCATGGATCCATTGTTTGGCTTTTACAAATTAAGGCCAAGCCGGTACAAGCTTTGCCTCTTTCTTCAAAGTTTTCCTTACCTATGCGAGCTCCACATAAGCTTTAGTTATAGGATGAAAAAGAAAGGCAACCATCATCAATGCATGGTGAGGACTCCAGTTAAATACCACATATATTGAGAGACTTGAGGAAGTGTCATATATAGGAAAGCTCACGAGTTTTTATTTGGAAAACCTCTAAAAACTCCTAGAATGCGATAGTTGAGTCGAAAGAGCTTGAGACATAGTGCTGGGTGGAATCTTTCTGTCTATCACAGTACTAGGGGGCCCAAGGAAAGAGCTGATAAGCCCCATAGTCCAAAGGTAACATGAGTAAGCTTCTAAAAGAAGTCACCGCTCAGTGCTTAAGCTTGAGGAGAACTACGTCCGAATGCGGGTATACTTCTGGGGAGTTACTACGAGATGACTACATGCTAGCAAACACACACATCTTATAATAACTTTTCGAGTTTTCTTTGCTAAAGGGACCAGCAAGCTGTTAAGCTTCGAGTTGTTGATGGGCCGATTACGATTATGCAATTCAACCGCCAACCAGCTTCGCATGTGTTACGCAATTGTGATCGCAAAGTAGCATAGGGTTTGCACCGCCGCACTCCACGAGTTTTGTGTGTTTTACTATCTCAGCAGTAAACTGAAAGCGACGCAATCCCGTGAGCTTATCGGGAACATAGAACGGGAGAGTGGGCGCCACGTGGCAGCAGCGAGGAAAGATTCTAGAAGAGACCAGGAGAGCTGCGCCGACGATGCCGGAGGCCGGCTGGCCACCGCACCGGCCGCCACCCTGCACGGGCCGGCCCCTGGGGCCACTAGCCCAATCGGGGCCGCTACGCCCAGGTTGCTCCACAGCCTTGGGGTTTCCAATCTCGCGATCCGCCATGGAGTATCGGAGTTTGATCCAAGTGGCGCTGTCGTCCCACTCGGGTCTATAGAGACACGCAGGACGAGAGGCATCACGAAACCCTAATTCATTTAGTCGTTGGGATCCATTTCGGAGAGGCGTCCCTTGAAAGGACTCTATACTCTCATGGAGATCAACACACGAGAATAGGGCCTAGACTCTTCAAATGCAATGAGTTGAGTAGCAGAGAGCTGAGGGTTGAGAGGCTTCCTGCCCTAGGATCTCAGGGTGGAGCCTGGAGGTCACGGTATATCTTTGTATCTTCTCTTTGCAACACTTATGCTTTAGTATATTTTATCTTCTCTATTTACTTCTATGCCTTATTTGTATGGTGAGTGTAGTTATTGCATCCTTAGCATAGGATCTCACGCCTGTATTAGGTGCTCTGTAGTTATCATACGTGTGGCCAGAGTGGTAATCGATGGTGCAGACATGGTGTCTAGGCATAGGTTACGAGGTTCGCGCCCACTCTTCACGCTGGTTGTGGTGGCCCATAGGTGACTGCCTCCCGTGGCGCTCCTCGTGGCCCACCCACGCTGAGATTGGAGCCTCGTAGGGCTTTGAGCGTGCCCCAACTACCTTCTTTCTCAGTCTTACCTCGAGAGCTGGAAAGGTGCTGCTGCTGAAGTGCTGGCTGTGTGTGCTGATACTTATCCATGCATTAGTTACAGTCCTAGTGTCCCAACTCCTAGAATAGAACCCGAGTAGTAGAGAAGCACATAGGAACCTTTGAACTCTCCCTAGCCTCTCAAGTTAGTCTGACTATAATATTGTAGGATTCTCCTACTGCGTGTGATATTGTGCATAACTCCCTCTATCATTTTACCACTTACCCCTGCTTAGGTCTAGTTTGGTATACTAGTTATAGATACATGATGGGTGAATTATCAATGTCTTTAGCCATTGTTTCCCAAGTGGTAAAATATATATGACACAACCTGGTAATTACAAATGCGGATAAAATGCTACAATGGTATTTCGATGCAGTGCGCTCAGAGATACTATTTCTATATTCTAAATGGTGGCATGATTTAATGCTGCACACCTCTCGAGGTGTTATTGCTGGGGATGACAACCCGGCGTTCTAGTAGCGATTATGCTATGCCCACAAGCATTTTAGCACCGTTACTAGAGATAACATTAAGAGGTGTCAACAATCGCTTTTGCACTGCTGAGGCTCTATCTTG